>CAVNYN010232941.1:0-26114 GCA_963692815.1 Nyctanthes arbor-tristis
GTTTTAATAAATTATGATAAATAATAAGTAAAAATAAATTTTCGTTTCTATTGGCATCATCTTACAATAAATATAATGTACAGTAAATTGAAAGCAATTAACACAATCTAGTTTTTCACCCGTGTGATGCACGGGAAGAATAATTTAAAATAATTTAACTTATTATAAAGATTTGAGAAATTAGATTCTCACATGTGCTAAAAAAATTAAAAACTTGATATCATATAAGGAGAAGACTACATAGAGGGGTAGTTATTTTCTTTTTAATTTTATTTTTTTAAATTCTTAATTATTAATAGTTATTTTTTTCAAGAATAGTTATATTTTATTTTAGTTTTTGTTGTATGATATAAGTATTCAATTCATAAAAAACATCAATTATATTAATTTTATTTATGTGCGTCAAGACCCATGTGATATGATAATATCATAGTTAATTCTCAAATCTTTGAATAAATCTGCTATTGATTGTTGTTTTCACATTGAAATGAAAGGAAGATTTAAAAATATAAAGATAGGATAACTTAAACATAGAATTATAAAGATCAGATAGAATTATGAAGATGAGATAATTTAAAAATTAAAAACCAAAAAGTAGAAGGGATAAACATCAAAGTTACTGCATTGGTTACCACAAACTAATCAAAATGACCAAAAAGCCCCCACTTGAAGCATTTTGGGCGGGAAAATTGCGGTCAAACTGTACCACAACACCTCTCATTTTATATATAGATAGGTAAACGGTTCCCTGTATTCATTATTATAATTTCTCCATAATTTTCATTGAATGTAATGAGAATCAATCACCCCTTCTAAATATCTACCATCCTCCAATTGTAATACTATAAAAATGCTAATTAAAACCGGGATTAATTAAAAATTAGAAAATAATAAATTTATTTTTAAAAAAGTCAACAAAAGTGATAAAAGTAAGAGCTTGTTGTGGTGTTTTAAAAAAAAAATTCATTCTAAAGGTGCTCTTTATTTGGCAAAATATGATTCTAAAGAATACTAGTATATTACCAGTGCGTTGTACGGGAATAAAAAAAAAGCTAATTTTTTCTAAAACAACTTATTTTTTTACACATTTGCAAAAAAAAAAATGTAAAATAGATGTCACAGTAGAACGGAGTTAACATCTATTAATATATAAAGGTGCTTTAGTGGAGGTCTTCATTTTCCCGCTCATTTTTCTATGGTAGCCTTTGTGGTTTGACTTTCGCGGTAACCTAGTTGTGTGGTTCCTCTTTTACGTGTTTAGGTTTTTTAATTAATTAACTTTTTTTTTTTACTTCAAAAAAAATTAATTAACTTTTTTCAGCCGAATTTTTATCTATTGGGAAAGACTCCTACTTTCCCTTTTCAGTGATGTCTGATATGCATTTTGAAATCATTTTTTTAAATTTTTTCACCCGAATTCTTATCTCTTTTTCAATAGATTCGTTCTTTCTTCTCGAACTTTTCCATTTCTAGCGATGGTAATATGTATTTCGAAATCATCGTCGATATTTCCTTTTTTTCCCTCCATAAATTATGTTCTACCGTATTGCAGTGGTCTGCAATAACCCGCTTCCTCCGTCCGGTTCGCTTTTGGTAGAGTTATGTCATTTGAAACTTAATGACATATTGCTGGAATTTTTTTTGTGTGTTGGCCAAATTCGGGAAATATATATATAATAGATGCGTTTGTGGTGAAACCAGATGAGGTTGAAGTGTTCGAAGAGAGAGATAATGAACCTGAGGGACACCGACTGGATGGCCACGATGACGACGATCAAAAGGATGAAGAAGATGATACAAATGTGTGATTATATCGTTTTCTTCTAAAATATTTCATGTCTATGCTGTGTAATATTTTTAATTATTTTATTATTACCATTATTATTATTATCAGTCCGAATGTGTAGTTTGGCCAAAAAGACGCAATTCAGATCAAGTCAATATATACGTTTCGCATGCATGCATTTAAAATTTTAATTTTTAGGTTTTTAAGCCTTTCTGTTGATTTCAGCGTTATATTTCATGGAATGTTAGGTTATTAAGGTTGAAATTGTAGCCTATTTAACTTTGATGGAGTTTTAATTACTGAGCTACTTCACAATCTAAGATGAAAATTTTGCTAGTGGATAAAGTGAGACTGTGAAATTACTTTGTTCCTTAAAAAGTATCCTGGACAAACAATTTCTATCTTGATAGGTATTTGTAGACGTAAATTTTGCAATGGTTATCGAAACATTGTAAGCTTGATGCTGTTTCATTTTCTTTCCATTGTGAATTTGTGATTTGCTTTTGTATTTTCTCAGTACATAATGAACATTGTTTTCGGGTTTTTGAGCAGAAGAAGGGCACGATGAATATGAGAACGATGGGTTTATAGTGGATGATGTGGAAGAAGAGGAAGAGGAGGAAGAAGATAGAGCTGACAGTGATGAGGAGAGGCAGAAGAAGAAGAAAAGGAAGAAAGGGTTATTTAGTGAATAGTCTAATATTGGGCTTGGCCTTTTGTTCTTATTTATTTTTTGAGTGAAGTCACTGACGATATAATCTGATTTTGAAATTTATCATACCAATAATAGGGAAGAATATGTGCTTGATGATGATGACTACGAGCTGCTTCAGGAAAGCAATATCTCTGTTCCGCGTCCAAAACTTGTATGTTTATACAAAGAGCATTAGTTGGTTCTTTTTATGATGAACTTTTGGCAGTTCTGTTATAAGTGTAACTTATTAATCATTTTGTTTTTTGTTATAAAATGATCAGGATAGCAAGAAGTTTAAGCGATTAAAAAAAGCTCGGCGGGATACAGAGGAAGGTACCTCTGGGTTTTCCAATGAAGAGGAGTTTGTTGGAAGTGGAAAGGGAGGTCGAACTGCCGAGGAAAAGCTAAAACGCAGCTTGTTTGGTGATTATCCTATTCAAATTGTCATTTGTTTTTGTTATTTTCTGTTTGCAAGCAATTTGTCTTGAAAAGTTAAATACTTCAGGAGAATCACTTGAGGTTATTGCCGAGGAGGATGAACAGTTTGAAGAGGAGGATGCAGACATTGGGACAGAGGACGAGATGGCTGATTTCATTGTTGATGAACATGGAGCTCCAGTCAGGTAGGTCTTACACCGGGATGTTTGTGAGACATTCACTCTGGGTTTTGATCCTCTGAACTATTTGTAATGCAGAAAGAAGATTAGGCAAACCCCTGGGATTTCATCATCAGTTCTCCAGGAAGCACATGACATATTTGGTGATGTTGATGACCTTCTGAAGCTGAGAGAGAAAAATTTAGCGATGAGGGAAAGGTATGAAAAATCCTGTCAACGGAAGGAAAAGAGGCTCGAAGATGAATTTGAACCTGTTATTCTTGCTGAAAAGTATGTGACTGAAAAAGATGACCTGATTCGGGAAATAGACATCCCTGAAAGAGTGCAGGTTTTCAATATTTTTTATGAATACTCATCTACCGGGATTTCAATACTGCTGTCTTGCTTATATTTTCCTGGTTTTCATAGATTTCCGAGGAAAGTACTGGTCTTCCATCCACTGATGAGTTGAGCATAGCAGTGGAGAGGGACTGGATATATACTCAGCTAGTTTCTGGTGCTGTGCCTCTGTTTAACGAGAGAGGCAAAACAACTGAGGAGCTGAATGAACTATCAGTAATCAAGAATGACATTGCCAGATTTCTAGAATTAATGCATGTTCAGAAGTTAGATGTAAGCATCTTTTACTAACTGATGTTTGATTGGCTACGCGTAGATGAACTATGCAGTTTGAGTAACTATTCATTTTGCTCTATCATTAGGTTCCATTCATTTCTATGTACCGGAAGGAGGAAATTTTGAGCCTGTTGAAGGAGCCAGAGCATTCTAAAGCCGATATTAACAGACTAACTGATTCTAACCAAAAACCTAGACTAAGATGGCACAAGGTAAATTATAGAATTTTGGTATTAAATTTTAAATGTTAAAACTTCTTTTCTACCATAGAAGTTTAATTACACATGAAGGAGTGTCATACCTGCAGTTACTTTGGGCAATTCTGGACCTGGATAAAAAGTGGCTTCTTCTTCAGAAAAGGAAGAGTTCCCTTGAATCATACTACAAAAAGCGCTTTGAAGAAGAGGCACACAGAGTATATGATGAGAGACGACTAAATTTGAACAGGCAGCATTTTGAGTCAATTATGAACTCACTTAAGGCTGCTGATTCAGAAAGGGAGGTTGATGATGCCAATTCAAAATTTAATTTGCACTTTCCTACGGGTGAGGCTCGTGCAGATGAAGGGAAGTTCAAGAGACCAAAGTGGAAATCACAGTATAGCATTTGCAGTAAGGCTGGCTTATGGGAGGTTGCTAGCAAGATTGGCTATAGCTCTGAGCAGTTTGGGCTGCAGATATCTCCAGAAAAAATGGTATGTTGGTTTTTCCCTCTGATTGCACTTGCTTTAAAATGAGAGATTGACAGCGATGATAAATATATGCACTTAATACGCTAGATTCACATATTTGTCTCATAACTTAACGACATATTGCTGGAATTTTGCTGACGAAATTTTTATCTAATCTTGTGGCGAGTTGTTGCTAAATAAATATGTGAATCTAGCAAGTTGATAGATCTTTTTGGTTTACCACAGTTTCTTATGTTTATGGTGATTTGGTTCCTACAGTCATCTGCATATAATCCTCTGTGGCAATGGTAAGCCAATATGGCTTTCAATTCTCTTTACATATCCATTGGTTAGTGACCACATCCTGAAAAGCATACCAATTTTTAAGTTCTAATGAAATTTTAAAGAATATTGAGATTATGCCTATGAACTACATTTTAGGAATCTCATTTTATAACCTTTTTTTAGGTATTAGTTGCAAATAGGCAGTCCCATTAATATGAGTCAATGATGCTCATATTGAATTTGGCCATACAGAAATAGGTGGTTGCATTGATATGAGACAATGATACTCATCTTATAATTCTTTTGTTATGGATTTGCTGGCGCTGAGTAATAGGAAGTACAAAGTGCTTGACATAGAGTTGTGGTAAATGCAGATGAAGTAAAACAAGAATTTTAGTAGCTTTGTTCATTTGATATTGTTGTTGTTGCTGTTGCTGTTGTAGTTGTTATTATTGTTATTATTATTATTTTTTTGGTTCTCTAATTAAATATTGACCAAATCTATTGAAAAGCACCGTTGATGTTTAGAGAAGAACAAAGATATATTTGAGGAAAACACCATTGGTTAAGAATCTCCTAAATGTTAAATATTGTTCTCTGAACAACTTTTTTTAACTTTACGTTTAGCTAGGCTAGAGTTCTACATATATATTGTCACGGATTTCATTTTTCCCCTTTTTTATTTTTTATTATTTAATTTTTTGATACAAGATGGATACAAGGGAGGGGTGTGTGTGATTCGAACCCGATTCAAGACCTCCCGCTCGGAAAGGGTATTTAACTGAAAAAGAAAAAAAAGTGAATATATTGTAACATGCTCTTAAAGTATATGACTTTATCATTAATAAAATCATGAATCATGTGAAGCAAAACATATAAGGAGAAACAAGGTACGGTCCATTAAATAGTGAGCTATTGTTTGGTCAGTTTTACTTATCCTAATTTCTTTCTTCATAACTTGATCTAAATTACTAATAATTTAACCTAATTTCCTAACATGTTATTCAACCATCTATAGTTAGTATGGTTTCTTTGTCTAGTTTCTATATTTTGTTGACTTAGATGCGCTGGGTGAGCTGGTACAGAAATTTTAACTTGAATTCTTTTTAATATAAAATAACATAAAATAATTTCAATAATAGGTTCATTTAAAAACTTTTGGACTTTTTCTGCTCAACTTGGTAGGGATCGATGTCATTTCAATCTTTACTTAACAATAGCATGCGAATATGTTTTAATCAGGAACTAATTATTATTTCACTTCAGTGTTATGTACTTGAGCATTGGTATTATCAAGCATTCATGGATTCTATTTATTTGATTTTGTTGCATGTTATAGAAAATATTTGGTTACATCTACAATTTAAATATGTTATTTGCATAGTGTATGTAAAATATTTAATTTGCAGTAAACACGGATTCCAATTTATTTCATGGTATGCACAATGGGATGAAATTAAATAAGTAATTTAAAAGTTCTCTAATTAGGATGAAACTAACTATTCTAAAGTTGTGAGAAATGAACTTAAGAGGTTTTTCAACAGGTTTAGTTATGATAAAACTATATATTCATTATGGATCAACCATCATGAGGTAGAAATGTCTATGGCTTTATTATTGGTTCCATTTATTATTTTCAAAGGTCCTTTTGTTAGAAATTATGTGGGCATGACCTCTGTTATTTTATCATGCCATGCTTCATCAACTGGTAATTGTTTTTACCTATTTCAGTTTGGTGTGGCTAATATGCTTGATATGATATTACAGTAAGACACATGGTATAAGAGCAGGTTGCAAATTGAAGTCCAACCAGCCATCGAATGCCAAAGGAATTGTGCTTGGGAAGTTGTTTGACTCCATCTTTTTTTTTCAGTTTTCATTAATGTCTTCTTAATTTGTTTGTGCAATAATTTGACCATTACCTGAATCTTTGGCAAAGGCATTGAGGCTAAACAACCCAACTCTACCCTTTGTAAATGTGCTAGGTTTCAGCTGATTAAGAATGGCAAGGAAAAAAAGAATGGCAAAAAAATTGCTGCTTTTGTTCATTGAGGAAAATGTTAGGTTGATCGTTAAAAATGCTTTCGTTTTTTATTTCTTTCTCCTGTTTTACATTGTCTTTATTGCCTTGTGTTACAAGACGAATTTTTGATTGTTGGATTCGAACGTAAACAACATGCTGTGGGAGATATTCGTTGTGTGTCTCATCATTCTATTTTCTTTGTTAAATGCATTATTACGAAGATGATATTTTCTTATTTGACACAGGGTGCTTTACTTTTTGGAATTCTTCTGTTTGAATTGGATATCTATTATTATACTCTAATTAAAGTGTAAAAGAAACTTGGTTTCAGTTACTTTTACTTCATCCAATGGTATTGTTATTCAATGCTTGCTGCATCAATAGATAAATCATTAATATCTTTGACAAGTTGAATTCGAGTGATTGATTGATCATCAGTTCTATCTCTTGATTGTAAGAAACAAGTCTGCATCGAATTGGTCAATGTATTAGAGATTATTCTTTTTGAAAGTACACTGAAATATATATTAGATTCTTTTTTATTTTAAAATAAATATTCATAACTTTGAGTTCTATTGTATTTTTATTTATTTATCTCTTTTAAAATGTTTTCTTGTGCAACGCACGAGTGCGGTACTAATTTTAATTTAATACAAAATTTACAACAAAATTAGACTAAATTTCAGAGAACTTTTTTAAAAACTACAATAGTTGTGGATTTTCCCCCATAATCATTGTTACGACATATTATCTCCAATTCTTTACAATTTGTCACTCTAAATACTGTATGATACAATTGTCTATGACTAATATGGCTTTTGAAGTGAAGTCCGACATTGGATTATTTACATAAATAGCTCATACCATTCAAGGTCGCTATAGATATAGGCCCAGCTATTCATTTTGACGCTAGACTTCCCCAACCTTTGTGTTTAATAGCAAAAATAGCTCTTTTCATCTAATTATGATCAATTTCGTTAGTTAAAGTCAAATTATTTTTTATTAGATTAATTTATATGACCTTAAATTGGATAAAGTAAATGATTATTCACGCAAAAGCCTATAACATTTAAAGTGGTTGCATAAATGACTTCTAATGTCAAACCCCTCAATTAAAAGTATGGGATAAAGTTATGTCACTAAATCAATATGCCGGAAGCGTTACAAATTTCTTATTACAACTCTTATCAAAATCGAGGGGCACGACTTGTCAATCAATTCTCTTTCATTCATTAGATGATGTATTGTTGTTTGTCATATTTAATTTGTTTAAAGTTGTAGTATTTGTATAGAAGAACATGACACACAATAAATAAAAGTCACTTTATATATATTATAACCTAACACAAGCTTGGGAAACCCTTACATGTGAAAATAGGATTCCCAATCCGATCTCAAAACTTTCCTTATAAGCCAAGTTTTATTTAGTTATATTGGTTTCCATACACATACTTACCTTACTCCCATCATTAACTAATACTTAATTAAACAAAAAACATTGGTATATCCCTCATAATCTTGTCATGGTGCAAAAAATTGAGGGAAAATGCACAAAATATATCAAACTCATATAAGGTTTCCAAATACATTACAAACATGGGATCATCCTCATAATAAGCAGCCCAAAGGTCTATCTCTATCACATGCATAACTTGGCTCGCGTCGTGCGACAACCTCTATTCTTCGGCCTTTCTCTCAACGATCCTTCAGTGGATCATCTATAAAAGAGTAATCATATACAATGTGAGTATAAAAAATACCCCGTGAGTAATATATTATTTCGGTTTACCAAAGGTTTATAGAAATCATTTCATACTACAATCTTAAGAACGTTAAGATGTACAAACATTTTTCAATACATTATAAGGCCCCAAATACTAGAAGTTCATACTACCCATGGCGCCTCGTTGCCTTTCAAATACCAATATGGTAATGACAACACAATAGATTCATAACAATTTCCGGTTAGCTTTTACCGGATTTTCAAACTTTCATTAATCCATAACAATTAACATGGATCAAATCAAAGTAAATAATACAAAATAGGTAGAGGGACTCTAGCACTTCTTATGCAAGAAATCACTTTAACAATAACCAAAACACATACCTTTTCTTGAAATTTATGCACGCAAATAAACCAAAGTAATGAATTACTCACCTTGTTTTCTTATACCTTTGAAGTTGAAACTTGTTAATGAGGGCAAAACACTTTCAATTCCTTACAATATCTAAGCAAAATAGCCTTTAGAATGTGGGTTCTATATGTATATGAACTAAGCCTTGTTTGAAGAGATAAAAGAGAGCTTTTGAAGGTCTTTTGTGAGTTTTCAAAACCATGAACAATTTATAGACGAATTTTCCTTCTTGTTTTCTAAAGGTTTTTGAGTTCCACCAATACAAAGACTCCCACTTGTCCTATAGCAATGAGTTAAATTGGAGGGATAAGAATTCTTCTTAGTAAATCAAGATGCCAAGTGTGGGTTGTGGATTCAATTCATGTGAGAAGAGCTTATTGGATACAAGTGTATGAGATTTTTCCCTTTAATTCTTAGTAAACCCCTTTACCTATTAAACTCTATAATTAAGTCCTTGTATTTTCGACTATACTAGTGAGACATCATATCTTTACCTTAATCATCTTTTCGGTCTCAAAATTTATTACCCGATTAAGTTTAATCGTTCTTTTAGCAATTTTCTATAATCGATGGAGAAATTGACATACATTCGAGCAATCATCAACCAAACAAAAATATCTTCAAATTCTTATAAAATGTCTCGACTAGTTATCCAATTCTAAGATTTATTCATTGCTTACTTATAATTGAATATCAAAACCAATTATTATTTCGAAGATGTCACTATTAAAAATAGAGGAATTACATGGGATGTTACACCTAATTCTTTTAAGGCAAAAAGTAGATAATTTTTATTAATTTAACTAATAATTAGAGGTGAATGAATGTCCAAGACATAAGGAATTTTAAGCGAGTTAACTAATTTTTTTTCCAAACAAAAGACTTTAATGAACATTTAGATAGGTATCTCGTTTTCTGTTATTAATAAAATTGATAACACCCCACCCCACATCCAAAAAAAAAAAAATGAGGTCAAAGTGGAAGTCTAAAAACCACACCGGAGGTTTAAGGGTCTTTTAAAGAAAAAAATCTTTGAATCTCCTCCATTTTAGCCACTGGTTCGGGTGTGGAATAGTCTCTCCATCATGTGAAGATAGGGTTGCTCTCATTTCATGTACAACTTTTCACTATTCTAGCTCCAATTAAATAACAACCATTCATGCCTTGTCCATTCGAACAAGACTGATAGGGATACACAATGAAAATTAAATTAGTAGTTTTTTTACGTTCAACGAGTGTCGTTATAATACACACAGTCACCACTTGGGTACATATATGTAGACCACCTTGATTGTCAAAAAGATTTCAAAATTAAGCAATCGACAAACTATTAAATGACTTCCAAGAGTTTCTATGACCCAGTTTGTTATTTAATTTGAGCTCCTAAACCCACACGTGAGGTTTTGATTGATTTGGGGTACCAAGTGTTCAGTACTCTTAAAGTACTAGAAAAATTTCCCAATATTACATGAAGGGCACACATTGCACGCCTTTTGCAATTGTTCTACAAAATATTTACATTTGCCTTATGTGTTCATAAATGATCACATGAGGAACTCACTTATCCGGTTATCCCAAAAAACAAAAGAGGAGGGTTGGCAATAAACAAATCACTTCTGTAATAATAAAATTGACTTCATTAAGAACCTTTTTGATTTAGATTTTCCAAAATCAATTCTCACTCAAATTCATTTTCAACCATACAATTATCGATTGTCTTTGATGGAAAACTTTCAAAAACAGATCCCGGAGGTCTCCCTATGTGGCAGGTGCACGCCATGTGCACATAGGGTAGGAGGTGTTACAAAACCTCCGGGAGGTTTTTGAAAGAGACTCTGTCTTTGATTGCAAGCTCTGGTGGATGTTGAGGAAACATGGTTCTTTGATGAGCCATGCCATTAAGGCTAAATATTGAGAGGTCAACATCCGGGCATTGTTGCTAGCAGCACTCCAGACTTTCCTATTTGGAGAAGATTATTCCAAGTCAGGAATATTGTTAAACCTCAAATTGCCTGGAGGAGTGGGGTAGGAAATGTGGACTTCTGGCATGACCAGTGGATGTTTGAGGGTATCTTATCTCAGCTTTATGTTCCTTCCAGGTTTTTAGACAGGGAGGTGAAGGAATTTCACAGAGATGAGAATAGACTCAGATTGGTGCTACCAACCAGAGCTGTGGCTGGTATTGTTCAAATTCCCGTGACTCAAGCAGAAGACTCTATGGTGCTACTTCTTGTTTATCCATGATCAGAAATAAGAGATCCATTTGGAATAAATTGGTGCCTTCCAAAATTTCCTTTATTAGCTGGAAACTTTGGCATGATTGGATTCCTATTGAGGGGAGAATAAGGCAGAAATTAGAGATTCAATTCCCATCTAAATGTCAGCGCTGTTGTGATGTTTTTTTAGATGGCCCTGTAGCTAAAGAGGTTTGGATACATTTCTGTCAGAAATATGAAATGCAGTGTGTGTTTACCCATCCTAAGAATTTGTGCAATTACTTGTTTATTAGCTCCTCCATTGACAAAGAGTGGGGGTAATTGTATCCCCCTGTTTGGAAAGGAACACATGTAAGCATGAGAATAGAGGCATGAGCTCCCACAGAATTATTAATTCATTTGACACGTTGCTGGAACTGCTAATGAGTGTGCCAGAAGATTGATAGACCACAGTTGGTATAGGCCAGAATAAAGTTTTTAAATATGACATCAAGGTGGGGTGGCATTGCCAGAGAGGCTGAAGGATCAGGAGTAGAAGCTGAATTAAAAGCTCTGGTTACAGGGATTAGACTGTGTCAGCAATCTAGATTGTGCAAAGTTTGGTTGGAAGTCGATTCTTCGAAAGTAGTTAATTTGATCTTAAAAGAAGAATGGTCTTTGGAAACAAGTGTACTTGCTAGCAAAGTCAATCAATTCTTGGAAACAACTGAGAGCTTCATCACCCATCCTAGAGAATCTGGTAACCAAGTTCCTAAAAACTGGCCATTCAAGGCATTTCCACCAACAATTAAAGGCATTCGATAAATCTGATTTTCCTGTTTCTGTTAATGGCTTAGTCAAGACAGAAATTGATGGTACTCCAAATGTTAGGAGGAATAAAGTTGTGTAATCTGTAGTGGTTTTTGGATTAGTACTCTATTACATCATGCATTTTTAGACTTTGGTAATCAATAGATTGTTAATCTCATAAGGTTTTTTAAAAACAAAAAAAAAACCACATTATTATCGGTTAAAATAATTTCACACATAGATTTATAAACTTTCCTTACTTTTCAATCACATTCTCCTAAAAATTTACTTTTGACAAAATCAATTCTAAAAAAATCTAACACCCTCTGATTTTGCTTTGATCCAAGAGCGTGTTTGTTTGAAATTATTCTCTCTGGAAAATGATAAATTCATAAAAAAATTCCATCTTTACGTGTTTGATAGAACAATGAAAATGAAACTAAAATTTTATGATACAATTCTTTTAACACATCTTTTGTAGAAAATAATTCCCATCTCCCCTGAGTTTTTGTTTTCATACAAGTTGAAAAATATGTTCATTTCCCCCCAAGCACACCCGAATTTCTTGTAACTAGATTAGCTATGCCAGTATTTCTTGAACTAGAGAAGATGGAGGGCAAAAAAAAAAGACAACTTCAAAAATTTTCAGTGTAATTTGAATTCCTTTGGTTGATGAAATTGAAAATGAAGATGCATTGCTCAAGCAAAAAGGTTGAAGGCTAAACCTTTTGGTATTGAATAGATTGATGCGTTTTTAGTTTGAACTTTGAAGCAAGATTCCACGATCAAATATATAGATGAGCAACTTGATTGATCAACACAAATTTAGTGATCCCTCGTGTTATTAGTTACTAAATAAATGAAGACTGGATACATTTGACGCCAATTTTCCCTGCTATCTACGCTCCATGATCTTCTTCAGTAGTGCTTCCCGCCCAGGAAATGGACTAGAGATTTTCCGTTCTCGATGTTGTTGCGGATTTGTCTCAAATTTCGATTCTTTTTCATCATCCCAAGTCCCTAATTTTCTCGTCCTCTCTGCCACCGTCGGCATCGGAGGAATGCTACTGTTCTTCGCTTCCCGCCGCCCTCTTCTCTTCCTTCTTCTTCTTCTTTCGTCATCTCCTCCGTCGGGAATTTCGTCACTCTTCTTCGATTTCTGCATTTTCGTTTCCAAATTTCTGATTCCGTCCCCAATTCTCGGAATTCTGCCGCCCTTGGAACTCCCTAGAAGCGCAAAATCGATCTTACCCCAAGCCGCCTTATCTTCATTATCCCACCCGAACCGCTCGCTAATTTCCAGCAATTCAGACACCGCGTTCTGATTATGATTTCCCCTCGCCGTGGCCGGCAATGGAGAATTACTCAAAGTGTTTCCAGTCAGGTTTTTATTGGCAAATTCCCACTCGATTCGGTCTTGATACACCGGGTCAATTAGAACCTCGTCGCAAAGCTTGGCCCATTCTTCGAAGTCCCGAGCTCTTAGATTTTTGGAGATCCATTTTAGATAGGTAGAAGGAAGGGTTCCCAGCATTTTGCCTTTGTATCTTCCGAAGTCTATGACTCGGTCCCGTGCCGGAATTTTGGATGCTAATATTGGAAGTGAGGCGTTGCTCCGTCGAAGTACTGTCGGAAATGGAGCTTTGGGACGTGTTTGGAAGCAAAAAAATTTTGATGAACGGAGTGGAGTCGCGTCGTAGTGCAGAAATGGGGAATTCATTTCTGCAAACTGGACTTTCTACACGGCGGCCCGTGCTAACGATTGAGATGAGGATTCGGTGGGGGTGGGGTCAATGGATAAAGTTTTCCGTTTAGTAAGAGCATTTTTCCAATTTTCTCCTTTCATAGAAACTAGTTGGGCCATGTGCTTTGCATGTGTTTCGACTATCATTGTGTATATATTAGTATACATAATATCTTCTATTTCCGGACTATAGATTGAATAATTTACTAATTTGATAATTGGAGTTAAAAATGATCTCTCGCCATAGATATGATGAGATTATCCTAATTTTTCTATGTGCTCTTCCGATCTCTCACCTTACGGCTCCGGATCAGAGAGTATTCCGCCATGCCCATATGTGGTAGGAGTTGAGTTGATATCGTTAATGATATGCCAACAAGTGTCAATCTATATTATATGATTAAAAAAAGTATATTTTTTACAAGAAAAAAAATATTTTATAAAAATTAAGGTGATGTATGTATGTGATTTGTTAGTTTGGCTTTATTTTCTTTAACTTTATACATGACTACAACTGGTTGATTGAACAATCCCTAATGGACTTTTGACAAAATTAAATGAAATATGTGTTGAGAACATGTGAAGATAAAGTTTGTGATTCATATTTTGTATTTTTTTACTTATTTTAAATTAGAGTATTTAATTTAAAGATAATTATTTGAAATTTGAGGTATCTATTATTTAATTCTAAAATGTGAGGACAAAATTGAATTAGATTTAGAAATTATTGAATATTACTTAGGACTTAGTTGGATAAATTAAAAAAGATTGGTTTGTGGTGTAGTAGAAAGATTAAGATGTCAACTTTAATCTTAAATCATTTTTATGAGCAGTATTCATTGTAAGCTTTTATTTGTAATAAAATTCACGTTCGAACCTTTAATTTGAGACAAATGTTTAATATCTTTCAACATCAAAATAATGTCCTTATTTAGAAAAAGAATAGAGAAATAAGTTGAGATAAGTTGAAAACGAGTGGAAAGTGAGAGGATGTTTCTCCAATTTGGCTAGCATATTGAAAAGGGATATGTAAAGGAAAATGGGCTCGTATTAGTTGATTCTTGAATTCCAATCAGAAGCTAATTTCATTGTACCACAAGTATTATGGATTGTACAATTTAGACCACAAATTGAATTTTAACTCTTTCACTATTTTATATATATGTTAGATTAGATTAGATTCGGTTTCCAAAAAGTAAAGAGATAAAGGAGGATATCCCCACCCCACCCCACCCCACCAAAAAAAAAAAAGAAGAGGATATTCCATAAAGTTTTTATAATTTTAACCACATATTCTTATTAAAAATAAATAAATAAATAAATAAAATCTTAAAAAGTAATGTAGAAATCAAACATTTATTTATAGTTAAGCCCATGATTATGTTCAACAACTTTTGGGAAAATTTGTTAAAAAGCTTTTCTAAGTAGTGCGCACCATAAAAAACTTCTCAAAAATTCTTGAACATTATCAATTAATGATTAATGCCTAATAATTTTTGTAGGTCTAATACATATGATTTTTTTTTCTTTGTTGTTGTTGAATATTATATAAGGGAATTGTAGGAAAGGGAATTGAAGTGTGTTGTGTTGTGTTGTGTTGATGTTTTATTTTTTTCCCTTTAAATAAGAAATGATCAACTCAGGTCACCAAAAACAAAAAGAGAGAGAGAGAGAGAGCTCAATGATATTATTAATTAATTCTTTCAAAAACAAATCTCTTTTTTTTTTTTTTGCATTTAAAATCAATGATATATGAATTAATTTGTCTTAAATGCATATGCTAAAGTTCAAATGAGTTCTTGATCTCATTGTAACTACCACATTATAATTTCAAATATTTATTGACTTGATAATCACACATTTCAAATTTCTATCTATTCCTACCTACCTCTCTGTTTTTGTTTCTTTTTTTTTTTTAATAATAATAATAAAGGGAACCCTAAAGATGATTGAACCCTAAACCTATGGCGTGGGAAACCACTTGAGTTTGACATATCTCTACTCTTCGTTTCACCTCACTATAATAATTTCTAAAATCAAAAACCTTTTAAATAAATTACATTACATTTATTTTTTACTTATTTTATTTACATTTCTATAAAATACTCATAGAAGTAGTTTAAACACTAATGAGTTCCATTACGATGGAGCCAACGCGCATTCTATTTATAGAGTTCGCGTACTTATATAACAACACTTGATTTAAGAGAAAAGTGATGAATCTCGATATTTTTTTTACAAATGAGGAAAAATAATAGACATACGGGGTTTGTTGGCTCTATAGAAAAAATAAGTGGATAAAAAGGGTCAAGTACTTTAGTTCTCGAAACATTTAGGGCGTGTTTGATTGTCATAATTTTTCATAGAAAATGTTAGTTTTCCACGTACTGCTTGATTGACTTTATTCCGTGGAAAATATTTTTCCACTTTTGGTCACATGACTATATTTTTCAAGGAAACAAGGAAGATATTTTTCTTAGGGAGAAGATATTTTTCTTGAGGGCAAAAGTAATTGGTTTTCCAGGGGATTAGAATTCCAAATTTCTTAAACATTGAATTATTTTTTAACTTAAAAAATATAAAAAATTACGAATCATATATGAGAAAACAAAAATTTCTCATTTTTTATTTCATGTTAAGTGTCGTTTCTTGTCATTGTTTTTTTTATTTGAATATAACAAAGGGGATTGTAGGGGGTGAGGAATTGAACCATTAATAAAGGGCGTGCGAAACTAACTAGGATGCCATTAGACTACGTAAGTCTTGACAATGTTAATAAATATAAGACCTTATGGTCATTTCTTTCCAATATTAATGGATATAAGACCTTATAGTCATTTTAAAATTTTCAATTATAGATCGTTGTTGGAGTTTATAAATTTCTTTTATCTTTATATTCATACACACATCACTTACTAAAGTTCATGCAATTTCTTTTTCATATGAGTTTCTACTTATTAAGTGCATCACTGCAATAGTTGCTTGTCTCAGAATTATTTATCGAATCATGAGTAAACCGTTTGATAAAACCATAATTGTCAGAAAGCTTCACTCTATGTACCTCATCTTCATAACTATCCGCAAATATGCTCATCATGTCACCATTTTCCGTGAAAGAAAATTATGAAGGATGAAAGTTTGATGAGTGTTGTATTTATTCATTAGTTATCTTTTTTTTTTATTCATCGTGATTTGACTTCGTCTCAAATATAAACATATATTCAACTCAAAACTGGAGCTAGCATAGCTTTGACAAGTAAAAAAAAACTTTGGAAAATAAAAAAATACATAGAAAGTACAATTTATATATAAAATTATAATTTATATGAAAAATAATAATGACTATCAAATAACCAAATTTGGAAAAAAGATTATTTCCACATAAAATAATAGCTATCGAACATCAAAAAATGAAAAACAACAACAATTTCTAAGTGAAAAGTTAAGCCAATCAAACACGTATATTTGACATTTCTTATGAAAATTAATTATAAGAAATTCAATTGCCTATAAATTATTTTTCCCCATACATTTTCCATACTTGTAATCAAACAGTACCTTAAATTCATTTTTCATATTTTATTTACCAAGAGTATCTAGATTCTACTATACTCTTGAACTGCCTAAAAACTTTTCCGCTTCACCAGGGTCCTACTTTGTTGTAGAGTGATATATGTGATTGTTTGATTCTTGTAATAATGAGAATCAAATTATAAAATGAAGTTGAAATTTATGGTGAAAATTTATTGAAATTTGAAATTTGTAATGATAGTTAAGTAATTATCAAATCAATAATCAAATTAATCAGTCTTTATAATTTGTTTTTCATTACAAAAAGTTCAACAATTCAAACTCACACCAACCACATAACCCCATACTTTATAATCCCTTATAATATGTCTCAACTTTCCTACTACAAAATTCAAATAAAAATCTCTTTTAAAGAAAAAAAAATTAAAATTAAAATACCAATTACAAAAACAAAGCCTAATAAGATATTTTAAAGGAAATTATAACGCGACATGTTTGATTCAATTTATGATAGTTGATTTATAAAGAGAAATTATAAAGAGGTGAAATGAATGATGTAAATTTAATAGAAGTTTGAAATTTGTGGTTATAAATAAATAGTTGTTAAATCAATAGTTATATCAGTGGTAGATGTGATTATAATATATTTTGATAAAGAAGATGGTTTAGAAGAGATCAGAAACGTGGAGCAAACATGATTAAACGCCAATATCAAATTGACGGGACAAATTACAAATATTACACGGCGCAACATAATTGGAGGATTGACAGTGTTGTCAGCAGTTGGGCGTTTTCTCCCCAAATTTCTCCATCGCTAAACGTGCACCCTGTGGTACATCAATTATTATTCACCCGCCTCATCTCAGTCCAGTTACACCAATTCTTCTCTCATCCGCTTCTCGAAATATCAATCGATAGTTCGATACGATATTTCGGTTGCAACTCCAATTGGATCTCGTCAGTTGACATTCGGTTTCGTATATCGGATTGTAGCTTTCAATTTGGTCGTAATCGGGGAAAGATGCCGTCGGTTTACGGAGGTCCTATGACTACCTTCGAGGATTCCGAGAAGGAGAGCGACTATGGATACGTTCGCAAGGTTCTTCCAACTCCTTCGATCTGTGTTTTCAACGCTTCTTTTTCAGCATCCGATCCAGTTCTATTTTCAACTTCCATTTCTCAATAGTAACTTGATTTATTTTGTGTTGATTGAATTTTTACTTGGATCTCGATTCCGACATTGACTTGTGGATTTGGTTGAATTAGATGTAAATTGGTCGATTTTGCTTTTTCTCTTTGCTGGAGTTAATCAACTCAGCTGTACCTTTCGAGTGTTTGAAAAATTTGGCTGTTTTTAGCCCGTTGAGCCTACGGTTTCCTGATAGAAATTGTGATTTCAAGAGATCGTAGTACATATGGTCTACTATGAACCACACGTCTTAAATATTTTTAGTTGTTTGATTAAAATTCTATAGGTATAGATAACTTTACAACTAACTTTCCAGATAGTAAAGGACACGTGTGCGCCAATACGTGAATTTCTATACCTCGATCTCTGTGCAGGATTTCACATAATCAATCTAAAACTAGTGTTACCACTCTAAATTTTGTACTATAGCACCTTGTTTCTGATTTCTTTCTTATTTTTGAGATATCTCTTCCCAAGTTTTTGGCTTTTGACAGTCTAGACTTGCCCTTACGGACTGCGGTGTGAGCGGTAGCAGATATTTTTAGATTTTGTTGTCACTCGTTTTGCCAACTGATACTATAAGGAAAATTTTCCATTTAGTTCATCTAAACTGAATGAAGCTTGAATATCTAATATTACAAATTTCTGGACTAATTTAAAAAACTGAAGAACATTTAAATGCTTTGACATCTACTCAGGCAACCTGCCTGGTAAACATAGATGGAGTCATGTTTTTACTCATTACTGTCTGTTGATTGCTATCTTATCCAAAAGGTTGCAAGTTGTCTTTCTTTATGTTGCTTTTAGATTTATTTTTTCCTCTTTTTTATCTAAGAATTCATGGTACTATGCTGCACAGTTGAAGATGCTTCAGAATTGTTAATTGCAAGCCTTTATTGCCCAGCATGCTAGGTTGATTGGGAGAACGCATCTTGATTGTAAAATTAGTCCTCTAAATATTCTTATGCTTTTGAGTGGCAACAGTGTTACTTGTTAAAAGTCTGCTGCAAAATTCTTTGCTAATATGCATTTTCTTTTCCAATAGGTATCTGGACCAGTTGTTGTTGCTGATGGAATGGCAGGAGCTGCCATGTATGAGCTTGTTCGTGTTGGACATGACAACCTCATAGGGGAAATTATTCGGTTGGAAGGAGATTCTGCCACAATTCAAGGTTTAAATTAATTGTTGTCATGTTTGTTCTTTCGCATAAAGTGTTAGTTCCTCCTTTCTAGTAATATACCTTTTAGATTTTTATGGAGTATTATCAACAAATAACACCCTCAACCTACAAAGCAGAAGTTAAAAAGAAACCTATGGTTGATGGTTGAAGAATTAAATGAATAATGAAAAATTAAGGATTTATCCTTAATGTCCTAATCCAGATGGCTCACTGATAATTAATTGTTTTCTACTTTTCATGCAGTTTATGAAGAAACAGCTGGGCTGACAGTGAATGATCCTGTTCTACGAACCCACAAGGTTCCCGTTATAACTATTTAAACTTGTTCATTGGTCCATTTGGTTTTTCCATGTATGGTAAAATGTACTATCTGTATTTTATATTAATTTTTCCTTTTTGCAGCCTCTTTCAGTCGAACTGGGTCCTGGAATACTTGGGAACATTTTTGATGGTATTCAGGTTTGGGAAAATCTTTATGTCTAAATGTCTCTCCCCTCTTCCACCTCCCAAATTGTCACTTAAGTTTAGAACATCACATTCCAAGCTTTGTTTTGGCCACCGGAGACAATTGTCTAATTGCAAAATCCTGTTTTCCTTTTGAATACTTACCACAGAGGCCTCTGAAGACAATTGCAAAAAGGTCTGGCGATGTCTATATTCCCCGTGGTGTTTCTGTCCCTGCTCTTGACAAAGACATTCTTTGGGAATTTCAGCCTAAGAAAATAGGTACCCCTAAACATTTCTAGATTTGGCAATAAAATATCGATGGTATTAGCTCTCAAATTAATCATGCAGAGTGGCTTTGTGATATTTCTACTAATTTACCGTCACGTTCCTTTCTAGGAGAGGGAGATCTCTTGACAGGTGGAGACTTATACGCTGTAAGTTTTATAGAACTTAAAGCCAGCATGCTGAAATGGAGAACTTTTTTATTTTTCCTGGAAACTTGTTGCACTCCTATCGGCATTTCGATCAAATTGTTTAATCTTTATTTCATTTCACCGCTACGTTCATCTGCAGACTGTATTTGAGAACAGTTTAATGCAACACCATGTGGCCCTTCCCCCTGATGCTATGGGAAAGATAAGCTACATTGCTCCGCCTGGCCAATATTCTTTGAAGGTTTGCCTTTTAATCCAGTTATGCTATTATGGAGCTTCGATAATTTGGTGAACTTCATACTAGTATCTTTTATTCTCTTCGATTCAAAAGTCCAATTTATATGCAGGACACTGTTCTTGAACTTGAGTTTCAAGGCGTCAAAAAGCAATATACCATGCTTCAGGTCACCTTCGAATCGCGGATAATTTTAAAGATTTACTGCGCCTTTTAATTTGATTTTAAGTGACACGTAAAATTTGCTTTAACATGTCTATTTTCTGCAGACTTGGCCTGTGCGTACACCTAGACCTGTTGCTTCCAAACTTGCTGCTGATACTCCACTTCTGACTGGGCAGGTGACTTTTTTGCCATCACTTACTCCAGTGTTCTATTTTTTTCTCCTACATGATCCTGTTCGCAAAAGTGCATTAACTGCATCTATGCTTGCTTCAGCGTGTTCTTGATGCTTTATTTCCCTCTGTTCTTGGTGGTACTTGTGCAATACCTGGTGCATTTGGTTGCGGGAAAACTGTCATTAGTCAAGCTCTTTCGAAGGTTAGTGTCATTGAGTTTCATTTTCTTTGTTGTGGTTAGTGTCATTGATTGTGGGAATACCGTCATTAGCCAACTCTTTACAAGGTTAGTCTGGTGCACTCAAATCTTTTTCTAAACTGTCTCTTTTCTTTTAAAAATAAATGCAGTACTCTAACTCTGACACTGTGGTGTATGTTGGTTGTGGAGAAAGAGGAAATGAAATGGCAGAGGTAAGTACTCTCTCATTGTTTAAGCAGCTAATAACATCTTCTGAGTATAAAGACATATAATATTTTAATTACAGGTGCTTATGGACTTTCCACAATTGACAATGACGCTGCCTGATGGCCGGGAGGAATCTGTCATGAAGCGTACCACACTAGTGGCCAACACTTCAAACATGCCAGTTGCTGCCCGTGAAGCTTCAATTTATACAGGTAAACAATACTATCATGAATATTGCTAATCCACCAGCTTTCTTGGCGGAGTGCATTTGGTGATATAGAAGCTCATCTTGGTTTGAGCTCTTTTATCATGATTACTTATAAAAAATTAGTTTTCTCGTCTCTCATCTGATTTCTGTGTTTTTATATGTAATTTTAATTCATCTACTTTCTGCTTCATTTTCTCTTTGGATGTGAGATGATGTTGAATTTTAACCATTTTAAATCCCTTCATCATACGTAATGCTAGTAGGGTATTCTAGACATTATTCCTTAAGTTGCGGTATTAGTTGATTTTTGGATGCACATGTTTGGTTATGCTTGTATAAAATCATCTTTCTATCGTATGATGCGTTTCTATTGGACAAACCAAATGTAGTAGTTGTTTATGGAAATAGGTGGTTATCTGCCTATTTGAATGTGCATTTTCAGGGATTACCATTGCTGAGTATTTCAGAGATATGGGCTACAATGTAAGTATGATGGCAGATTCAACATCTCGTTGGGCAGAAGCATTGCGTGAAATTTCTGGTCGATTGGTAAGTGTTCTATGTTATTTTGAGTTGAATGATTGCTTTAGATAAGGGAGGCTCGTTTCTGTTCTGTTATGTGGATAGCTATCTCAGTGATAAGAAGGATATTGGCTTGAAAAATAAAGAGATAATTAGTCTGAACTCTGACCATCTGCCACACTCACCAAATCATTTACTCTGAATTTTGTGAAGTACCTGTACTAGCATTAACCTCTATATTTGTCAGTTGGCCAAACAGAATATTAAGCCAATTTTTCCTATGCAGGCAGAGAGCACACATCAGATCAATTTCAATTTTGCAATTTATGAAGTATTAAAATATAATGATACGATATGTTTTATATGATGATACCAAACAGAGAAATATTACTAGTGTGATGGTTTTCTCAGTCACCATTATTACTTGCAACACGCCATGTTTGCTTGTTCTGTGAGCAAATTATACATTAGTAAGTTTAGCTCCCTTTGGTACGCCAAGAGATGGAACAGCTAACCTCAGAGCTGTCGTTATACTTCTGAGATAACATTGGCAAACCATTCTATGATATATGTTTAGTTGGGAAGAGCTTTAGGGCTTGCTTTTTATAGCTACTTCTTATGGGGAGAGAATATTTTATTTATGTATTTATTTATTTTGTGAATTGTGTGGAAGTAGACAGAGATCATAAGGAAATAGCAAAAATAATTTTTTGCGGAGAAAATTTTGGTCGGTATCGAAGTTTGGCTTGTTGACTACCATTTTATTTGAAAAGAATCTACAAAGAACCACCCCTTAGTTGAGTTTTTTTTGGGAGCTTTATGTAAAGGAAAGTTAGATTTATAAGAGAAGGTGTAGTGTGAATGTAAAGAAAGATTATTGGGAAGTGTGAAAATATGTCGTTGGTAATGATTTGATAAATTTTTTGCTTTATATAAAGCTCCCAAGAGGAAGCTCTAACTCAACATATTCAATGTCTTTTGCTATGCAGGCAGAGATGCCTGCAGACAGTGGATATCCTGCATACTTGGCTGCACGTTTGGCATCCTTCTATGAGCGTGCTGGTAAAGTTAAATGTCTTGGTGGACCAGAAAGAACTGGCAGTGTCACCATTGTTGGTGCTGTCTCACCACCCGGAGGAGATTTCTCTGATCCTGTTACCTCAGCAACGCTCAGTATTGTCCAGGTAATTGCAGAAGTTGTACAGCTCACAAAGTTCATCTTCCTTTCAGATTTAGGAATGGCATGTACTTAATTGCTAGATTTCAGGTTTTCTGGGGCCTGGACAAAAAACTGGCGCAGAGGAAGCATTTCCCTTCTGTAAACTGGCTCATTTCTTACTCAAAGTACTCAGGGGTATGCTTCTGATTTGTTTATGTTTAGAGCTTGTGTTCAGGACTTTTCCTTATCTCATGCCCTCTGTAAGCCAAATTGCTGTATGCACTTGCTGAAGCTCTCGTGTTTATAGGCACTGGAATCCTTTTATGAGAAGTTCGATCCGGATTTTATTGATATTAGGACAAAGGCTCGTGAAGTGCTTCAAAGAGAGGATGATTTGAATGAAATTGTGCAGGTATTCTCTCTTTCTGGTTTTGATATTCACTTTTTCTGTGATGATGAGGGGGTAAATTACCAAAACATGAACTCTGAACTTGAAAGGGGATGCGTTAAATTAAATAAATGGAAAAAGTAATTGAATAGCATACTATGTAGTAGAGTATCTTACAGCTCTAATTAACAACTATTTGCTTGCTCACTGCAGCTTGTTGGAAAGGATGCTTTGGCTGAAACAGATAAAATTACCCTGGAAACGGCAAAACTCTTGAGGGAGGACTACCTCGCTCAGAATGCATTTACACCGTGAGTCTATATTAGATGGTTCGAATATTTGATCCATTCTCTTGAATGAGTTTTGAGATTCATCTTTTTTATGGTAACAGGTACGATAAATTCTGCCCATTCTACAAGTCTGTTTGGATGATGCGGAACATCATTCATTTCTATAATTTGGCTAATCAGGTACAGTGTAGCACGCTTTTCCTCTTTTTAAATTGTGATTGTGGTGTTATATGCCATCAAGAATTTTATTTAAGACACTAATATTTAGTAGATACTATACATGTTGAAGTACAAAATTGAATCCTTAAGCCAGAAACTTGTTATCCTTTGAACATGCAATTCGAAGTGTTACACTATGTAAGAGCAAGCTAAGCTTTTATTATCTATGGCCTCTCTATGTGGTTTCACCAATTATTCATAAAGCCGAAGTTTTGTTGACATCTGCGGCTTTTTTTTTTCGCTAAGTGCAAAAACTTCTGTATAACATATAAACATGTTTTTGGACAAAAAGTTGAAACAACCTTGCGTATTTCTAAAGCTTAGGCAAGCAAGCTCTCTGTTTAATTGGATGTTTCTACTATCTGATACGTGATCAGAAGATTTTGGCTTTTCTATCAACAACCAAGGTGTTTGCTTATGCAGGCAGTCGAACGAGGGGCTGGTATGGATGGCCAGAAGATAACATACACTCTTATTAAGCATCGTTTGGGAGATCTATTCTACCGTTTAGTGTGAGTAATTATGGATATTTTTTGGTATTTATTATGTATATGTCTGGCTTTGATGTCGCCGATCCTTATCTTTGGTCTTTCTTTGGTCTTCCTTAAAAAATGCAGCTCTCAAAAGTTTGAGGACCCAGCTGAAGGAGAGGAAGCCCTGGTTGCAAAATTTAAGAAACTTTATGATGATTTGACGGCTGGCTTCCGCAACCTCGAGGATGAAACCCGGTAGACAAGTGTACCAATCTCAATTTAAGCTGAGTCTCCCGTGGTGCCATGCTTTCACGTTGGTGGAAAACAAAGTACTCGTGATTGTTCTATCTTTCAAGGAAGCAACATAATCAGGTTTAAACCATATCTTGTTTGGATTGAATATGGTTTGTGTAGTTCTATTCGTTAAGTACAACGATCGATGCTGTATTTTTCCGGTTGATAATAAGAGGCATTATATTTGTATTATTGGTTTTTTCCTTCTTTTTTTTTTTTTTTTTAAATTTAAACCAAATAAGTTGTAGCCTGTGGGTTTGAGTCTCTGAGAGATGAACTGTACTGTATACGAAAATTACTATTATATTCTGTCTCATGTACGTCCCTTTTGTTTCAACGCTGCTACAATAATTTATTTAGTTTTGTACGGTTGAAGTGGTGGTGGTTATTTTACTTTTTGAAAAAGGTAAAATAATAAAATGAGGACTGGTGGTAGTTTATAAACAAGTTTAGAGATTTATTGCCAAACATCTATCTATCTATTTAATTAATAATAGATCAGTACTTTTTTCATTTTAATAAAAAGGGAAAACCGGTCCGTAGCTCTATTAGCCTCCCAAAATATATATTGCGCAGAAGCTCTTATTGTCCATAATAAGAGATCTGATTTCCAACAAAAAAGACTCTGAACTCTGTGGTCCCTCACTGCCCTTCTGAATAATTTGATACGCAGAATAAGAATACATTTCTGCGACCACATTCTGATAGCCTCCTTCAAAACAATTTAATTCCAATGAACAAAATCTTAACCTCTGCTTCCGACAGAGACCTGCTCTAGTTCCTGGCTAAAAGCCGGCAAAACATTCCGTCTCCAATCTCAAATAATAGCTCAATACTTTGACATCCTATCATTTTTAAATTATTATATATTTTCAACTTCATACTAGGTTAATTGACAATCCGTTATCTTGATATTCGATGATAGATTTGTTTAATGATTTTCCTCAAAAATTCGCTCGTATACAAAACGTGCAAAAAGTTGATTTCAAGCAATTATTATTATTATTTTTTTTTCATCCAAGCAATTATTATTATTATGGCCATTATTTTTCAAATACCAGGCTTAAACTCACCATTGCATCTACTATAAGGAGGCACGTGTCTTCGGTGAAGTGGCTTATAAAGAAGCTATCAAGTTGAAGTACAATAAATTTAAAAAAAAAAAAAAAAAAAAAAGAGGAAGTTCCAAGGTACGATTAAAGAAGAAAAAAAAAAGGTGTAAGTAC
>CAVNYN010232949.1:0-41459 GCA_963692815.1 Nyctanthes arbor-tristis
TTATTATTATTATTTGAAGAAACATCGTTATTATTTATTTAAAAGCCATGTTTTGAGAAATAAAAAAAAAAAAAGCCATGTTTTGAGGTATTATTAAACATGTGAAACAATAATATTTTATCTTTTTCGATCTCCGCCCCAGTGTAAGACAGTTTTCTGAAGGCCCCAAATGTAAACCGGACAAGTTTATCTGAAAGAATCTTTATAAACTTCTTGAAAAAATCGACGCAAGATCCCAATCTAAATCAAAAAGAAGTTGCAGAATAGTCTACTATGGGCAACAGACATTCTCCGAGGCCGGCATTTAGCATATGACACCAAATGTTTTTATATTATCGAAGGCCAGACATTCTTTGTAGAAGAAATATCGATTTTGGCCACTTCTAGTTGAGATCGGAAGAGCAAGAAAGCTTCGACTTGGCTGTTTTGGGAACCATTTATAAAAGAAAAATTATATTTAGACAAAAAATGTGACAAAATAGAGATGTGGTATATGTGATAATCATTGATGAAAATGTGATGTGGTGTGATGTATTGAAAAACACGATGATATCATGTGTCAATTTTGTTTAAGTTTTTGTATATTGTTTTGTTCAAGTAGCACAATACTTTATAAAAATAGGTAAAAAAATTGTGTTTGTTTTTTTAACCCATTGGTATGAATCTTATATTATGATTTTCGAATGAATTAGATCTAGCTCTTTGTACAAAACCAGAAGGCTAATTAAAATCAGTCATAAGAGCCAGATCTGACTCATCAGAAAGACTCATCTTATATTCCTTGAATGACCAGTAGTGGAACTTATAGTGATGAAGGATGAGAATGACCCATTTGCCCCCAGCTTTAATTTTCCCCGTCTGTTTCCCACTGTGGGGTAGTTTTGGAAACTCACACAATTGCGTTTTCAATATTTCCTCCGTTTCGTGAAAGTAACCACTATTCTTTTTTCATTCATTTCAAATTATAGTTTACTTTCGTTCGTTAATATATTTTAGTTTTCTTGCACACCTCTATTTAATTACCATTGTTATCCACAAATATAAACTATTAAAGTGTAATAATAATCAAATAAATGAAGGGTATATTGAGAAAAATATTTTTAAATTCTACTTTTTCAAAAATATGAATTCAACTTTTCTAATTTACGTGAAAATAGGCCGGAGGCCAATCTCGAAGGACGGAGGGTGTAGCAATATCAATCAATTGAATGGTCTCTCCAACTATCCACCTATGAGCCGACGTGTTGGCTAGTTCCATTCTGGCGCCATATATATAATACGCTATGGCACCATAAGTGGAGTGTATTGATGATGTCATAGCGTACCATATGTATGAGGCTAGACCAATTTCACGTGTTGGCCCCCCAAGAATTGAAGGTATTTCTCACTTATTCCAACGCCATTTTTAAATGGCTTCCAAATAGCCTAAAATTTTTTGTTTGGAAACAGCTACATTATTTCTTATATATCTCCAAATATCAATGTCTTAAAAGCGTACAACGTGTCAAGAAGATATCAAGACGAAATATAAGGTTTTCACGAGTTTGAACACGTGTAGAAAATTTGTAATGGAAATAAGCAACAAGACCAAGTTCCAGTAGCCTCTAAGCATAAGCAAGATTTAAACAAACCTTTCAGAACACTGACTAAGGATACTTAGCAATTGCTAATTGTTATTATCGTCATCATCATCATTTTTTGCTGTTATTTTATTTTACCAATCAATTAAGTAATCCATAATACTATTTAGGATTATCTTACCATCCAAAGAAAATTTAATATTAAACAATTTAGTCAATTCTTCATCACCCAATAGAGCTTTCTTAATTAAATGTCAACAGATGTTGACGTAGAAGAAAAAATAGGTACTGGAAAAAAGATTCAAAAGTGTTTGTGAATGCCTTGAATCCAAGCTGGTTTGAAGTAAACTCTTATAACGACTCCAAAAGAAATAATGTATTTCAGACAGGTCATGTCACAATCAGTGCGTCAAAATGACATATCTCCTACGTTAAATTGCCAAACAGAAATACTGAAAAATAGGGTTGAGATCGTAAATCTTCAAATGTGAAATCAGTACATCCATAAAGACCATTGTTGGAGTTGAAAGAAAAATATACCTAGATACAGCCTTTCACAATTCAATTAGGAAAAGGAAAGTTTTCCTGTTCTCAGGCAAAAGTAGGATATATATATATATATATATATATATATATAGGTGGATCTAAAAGAGGTCAAGATCCTAAAAACAACTAAATCATTCAGATTATGTATGATATAAATACCGTAACCCGGAGAATCATTAGATGAGAATGAACTTTGAACAACGCTGACAGGGAAGTTAGTTTTTATGTTTGGTCGAGGCTCAACGAGAAATACTTGCCAGTCTACTTACCCCTTGGTTCTCATGATCGTAATGCTGCCTTTTCCACCTTCAGTGCGGATCTTAGTCTTCCCAACCACAGGCTTCCCAGTAATAGCTGATGTGGGATAAGAGAGAGCAGGATCTTCGTTCTTTGTCTTTGAAGGTGGATTGTGAATCCTTTTGTTTATGTCCTTCAAAGTCAGGTCTCCAAGCATGCTACACGGTTTAATGAATGCGAATGGATAGACAACTGAAGAAGCCAACTTTGGAGGACTTCGAATATATGATTTCCTGCCTGATAATTTGACAGGAAAGAAGCAAAACAAAGAAAGAAAAATGGAAAAGCGAGAGAACGAGAATCAGGCACGCTAAATTATGAAGCCAGTATATAACAGTAACTGCATTAAGTAAAAATCAAGGTAATGTTATATACTTAAGACACTTAAGTTACTTAAGTTCCTACTTTACGAGGATGATACCCAAGAAAGATAACAAGAGAGGAGTTACCTTTGAGAACAACATTCCCAAGAGTTCGAACAGGTGGTTTTTGAACTGTATTACTTTGATATTCAGGAGGGTTGTTGCAAAACTCTGCAATGGTACATTATCCATTTTAAGATGGAAACAAGAAGGAAAGCAAAAGGCAGGCAACAGAAAAAATACAAGTTAGAAAAGTGTGAAATGAATAACAAAAACGTGCATAATGAGAGCAATTCTAGGGGGACATGAAAAGTGGACATTATTAGGTGACATTCTTGTGGCACACATTCATTAGGTGATGATTACATGGCTACTTTTTCATCATCCAATACAAGTGTGCCACATAAGAATGTCACCTAATAATGTCCCCTTTTCATGTCCCCCTAGAATTTTTCTATTAACAGAGAATATCTGACTTGCCTGTAATGTCAACTTGAACATCAGATGCACCAGATGCATTACTACTGTTTCCAACACAATAAACTAGTCACAAGACTACTTTGCACACAAGAAAATGAGGAAATCTCAAGGAAAAAAAGCGAAACAAAACATACAGATCATCAGTGTTTATATACATCTCAGCATCATTAAAGCAATCTGAAATCCATCGTTCAGATGATGGATCCAAGCACTCATTACTGGAACCTGGTGCGCCTTCTGAAAAAGAAAAGCATCAGAATTATTACCTTGAATCGCATATAAAAATGATACACCGAAGCTTTAAATTAAAAGAGACTAACCGGCAAATCCAGCAACCCACTCTGACATTTCAGATAGAGCTTCTTCGAGAGAATCCTGTGTCTCCTGGACCCAAAAAAGAGAGATTTACATTGCCTGTTAGCACATTGGAAGATGCTAAAGAAAACAGATTTTCCAGAAAACAGTCATTGAGAGCAAAAGAGCAAGTCTCATTTCAGCAAAAGTATAAAGAGAACAGACAACCACAGCATCACTAATGCCATATTTCAGAAGATGGGAGTCACCTGGATCACTATAGCAGGGCTCACTTTTAGTGAGGCAAAAAAGAAAACATACAATCCCAGCCACATTATGTGATCCCAGAAAGTTTTTATTCGGATGTTCATTTTTCTTAACCCCTTCTGAGGTTGAAGTCTGAATGACAGTGAACCCTCCCGTTAACCATTTTTATCTAAATACTATGCAGATAAAGGTAAAAGGCTCATCTTCCATGTTTAATTGACCAATATGTAATGAAAACAATTTTACCCATGCTTTCGGAGAAACGTTTATGGATAGAGACCAATCTGTAACTTAAATTTGAATAAGGACATTTGGATATGCTTTTAACCAAAAATCCAGGTTGTAAACCAAGGAATTCATCAGGGGCAGAAACAGGAACAGCAGGTTGACGTCCACCAGGCAAGCCCGCGGAGCACCAAGTAATTGGTCTCCTGGAAATAGTGAACGCTAAAAGTAAAACACAGGCAAGCGGATGCTGAAGCCCAGAAAAGTCGTGACAGATGAGATGAACAATCAGGCCCAGGTCCAAGTAGCAAATCACTACTGCCTGCTGGCATACTATGAGGCTTTGTATGCCTAGAATCATTAGAAGGATAATCCAAACCAGGCTGAGACTCAGTTCATGTTTAGTTTGAAAATTGAATGGTGGCCAAGCAATTTAAATTAAGTGACAATTGCAGGTGCAGGAAATATTTGATATTATTCTGTAAGGTTAACTAGAATCAGCAGGACTTGGAAAGCCATATAATCACATGAAGGGAGCTCATGCAGTAGGCACAAAAACTAAATAAGCTTTATTTCTCGATAATATGGGCTATATAAAGGAATCTTTTGTTCCTCACACTAATCTTTCAATCATTTCCTCTAATGAGAAGTGAAAAGACAAACAGGAAACTCATTAAGAAACTAATTTCACAACATAAAAAATGAAATCACCAAGAAGCAACTACAAATTTTTAAAGGCAGAAAGAGAGAGCTGATATTTTATTTCTTGTAAAGCAATGGATATCTTAGAATAGAACCCTTTAAAATTTTCAACCATACAAGAAAAAATTCTTTACAGAAGGAGAAAATGTTAACGCAGAATTGCAAGTTCTTGGAAAAAGAGTAAGTTGAAACCAACCTGTAACCTCAAAAATGCATCATCATTGCAAAGAGATGCATCCTGAACTTCAGACTCAAACTGTAGCATACGACGCCTTTTTGATTGTGAGGAAGGCTCCCCATATTGCTCCAACTCTTTTCCTGTAGTTGCTGCGGTTCATTCAATCATATGAAACTTGAGAACAGTTTAAACATAATAAGATTAAGTACTAATCAGCATTCAGTATATTCCAAACAAAGCTAGATAAACAGAAAACTGTTTAGCAAGTATATGATTTGTAGATAAACAGAAAACTGTTTAGCAAGTATATGATTTGGTAAATAGAAGAAATTCATTTACACGTTCAGAATTGCTAACTTCAACATGCAAACAAAATTTTCCATGTTACATTTGTTGCTTATGTATAAACGTATTTTCAAGTTCCAAAGATTCTTTATACTCATCATGGAAACTTTTCAAAGATAAACAGATAACTTGCAAAACCATTGTCATGGACAAAAAGATTGAGAAAGCAAGCAAACCATGAGTGATCAACAAGTAAAGGAAAATGAATGTATATCTATATGAGAGCAATAATCTACCACAATTAGTTGTGTGATGAACCAATTCTCCACAAGCTTTGGCTGGAGTAGCTTCAACGTCAAACATGTAAGAGAAATCTTCATTTTGGTTCTCTCCATTCAAGAGGCACTTAGAGATATCTACTCAAGAAAGTAAACCAAATCCAACATTATATAGACTTCACTTTGATACGCATACTAACATACCTGTCTACTTGAAGACGGGTGTAAGACTTACCAATACTGGCATTATCATCATGAATATAATCCTGATCTTGCCAATCCCACATCTTGCTGTTACATTTTGACATTATAATCACTTAACTAGCACATAAAAAGTTTAAAAGACAATGTAACTAGATAGGAGTTAAATCCTATGACGCTTGGACTCGGGTACAAGTGTCGGGTACGGGTATATATCCAAGTATGAATTCTTCATTTTCAAAAATTTAGGATACGGGCACACGGCTAAACAATGTCCAAATTTTAGAAGAAATACATGAATCCAACTTATAAACTTAAAATTGACTTTGGAAATTCATATTTTGATAGTTTTATGTGCATTTTAGGGGGGTTGAAAAGGATCTTCTCTAGATTTTAATGATATAAAGAATTTTCTTTTGACTTAAAGGATCCGAGAAGGATCCCATATCCGAATGCCCGACACCGGTACTTCTCGTAAAGTGAAGAGTCCGAGCAACATAGGTTAAATCCGCAAGCGATGGTTTGGAAGAAAATGTGCAGGTATTAATATGTAAGAAAGCTGCACAAGTCATGGTCCAAAGTTCCAAACCACAAAATTTATACAAATTACAGCAATAAAAGCAATTGGCAGCAGGGCCGGCCTGTGATTTCTAAGGCCTGAGGTGAGCTCAAAAAATAGGCCCCGACGTAGTGACAAATAATTAACTTTTATCACAAAACAAAACATAGAGTCAAAAACACATATATCGTACATTAAATTTAAAAAGCAAATATATATATATATATATCTGTATATTCTAAAAGATTACTATATTATCACCAAAACACATTACAATATCCCAAAAAGTCACCTAAACACTGCACGACTTGCATTTTTAGAGGCAAAAAACTAATCAAAGGTCTCCCGCCTATATTCGTATTAAAGTTATTTCCTTTTATTTCTTTTTCCTTTTCTGATATCCGGATTCATATTTCAGAGGCACAATGTATAACTATTTCTAATTCAATTGTCCTACAAGTACTGTAAAAATAATTGAGCAAAACCAAAGATGAGTATAACTATAAGTAACAATATATTATCATAATTCTCAAAATGCAAATGGATTCAAGCAAATAGATCCCAACATTTTTTTTTCCTTTTAATAATAAAAAATGAAAAACGCAACCCAAATATAATTCTAGACAGTATCCTCTGTTCAATAAGCTGCACTTATGTGCTATAATGGTTGGATTGAAGTGATGAAAATAGTTTAAAAATTCCAGCCAATGACCAATACCATCTAATAGTTCATAAGTTTACAATATAAAAATTTCCATCAACGTACACGTTCACATACTTACCTTTTTATTTAAAAGATTAGATTCCTTTATGCCTAAATCCTAATTCATCATGCATGCCTGATTCCTCTAGAAAATAGGCTAATTCATAGGAAGAATAAGTATTCAAAAAAGCAGAAAATAAGTAAATGTGAAGAACATAAGCCATTTCCGAACGCCAATTGGGAATTAGGAACTTAGGAATTAGGGTTCGCTTACCTGAGACTTTGCCTGCTGCCCTGCGCGAATGACTGCCAACCGGCGACCAAATGGGAGACTCGACCGACAAGAGGCAGAGATATGGGTCGGCGATCGTCCACCGGTTTACGTGCGACTGAGAGCCGTTAGGTTTTGTTTGGAGTCCTATTCCCAGTTCCTCAGACCTTTCATGTCATCTGATTTTTTTTTAAATTTATTTTGTATCTTCTTTTTCTTGTCTTTTTTGTATTTAGTTTTTAAACGGTCAGTTTTTTTGGGATTGGGTAGGCCGATTTCCAGGGCCCAATTTTGGGCTCTTTCATACTTTGGGTTAAATAAAGAAACGGGTTCCATTTAGTTTGACTATGCAAAAGTACTCCATAAAACTTCCATTAAGACAATCTACTCTTCCTAGCGTTGCTAGTTTGTTGTTCAAAGAACATCCAGTACCAGTTATCAATATCATCAGCTACACATCCCTAACTTCCATTAAGACAATCTACTCTTCCTAGCGTTGCTAGTTTGTTGTTCAAAAAACATCTAATACCAGTTATCAATATCATCAGCTACACATCCCGCATCAAACTTGATAAGTGTATTTTATATACAAAAATACTTCTATTAGCTTATTCAATTCTATAAGAAATCGAGCAGTTTTCTACTTAATTTGTGTGGATATGGTTTATATAGGTAAAAAGTTCAAATTGGAGTGATACATGTGAAAAGAATGATTTTTGAACTAAATTGAGGCTTTACATTCAAGATATAGCATCAAGGTGTGCTTGCTCGAGAGTTCGGGGTGAGAAGACCAGTGGAAACAAGTTTGAAGACTAAAGTGCAATGTTGGGACCATCTGTGTTGTGTCTAAAGATAGTTCGGACCTTTATGAAGAGTTCAAGAAGTTTTAAATGAAGAAAAACCGAAAAGGACCGTTACCGCAAGAAAAAGTCAAATCAGGAACTACACTACACGCTATGGAAGTAGGCTGCTGCAAGCAAACCCGCGGCCACCCGCGGGCTGGATTAAAGTTCTACTGGCAGCGGCTAGGCCGCGGCAAACATTCCGCGGCCAACCGTGGCCCCTATCGAGTAACGTTGTTTACTCGTTTTCAGTCCTTTTTTTACACATTCGAGGGTTTTAAAGCCTCTCCAACTATAAAAGAATGAAAAACCATCTGTAGAAGACATACTCATTGTAGAAAATCACTCTAGAGAGCTTGAAGATTGAAGCAAGGGTTCGTGTAAAGATTGAAGAATGGAATTTTTTGTTTGGTGCAAATGTTTTCTTCACTATTGTTCATATTTTCTTTGCAAAAATATGGTCATGTATTCAAACCCTATGGACTCTTATATTATGATTTCCTTTACTATGTGTAACTAATTTTCTTTGTTGAGACAATCGATGAAGCAATAGATATGTTTTAATTGTGTTAATTCCATTAATGACTCTAATTTTTATTGCGTGCTTATTTTCTATTGTGACATGTATTTGCCTTTTATGAGCTTGATCAACTTGTAATTGTGTTTGTGAATTCATGAAGAGACCGAGAGATAAGTTACCAATTTAGCACTTCAATAGAAACACATGAATTGCATAGAAGATAGGGATATACTTTTATGATTTGTGCAATCGTAAAAATGGTTTCTTGTTAATCAATGCATTCGACTAAGTTGAAATTCACGTAAAGATATAGTAGGTTTACTTAGTTGGGTAAATTTGAATTTGCCCGAGAGGGGTTTCCAATTAAATTTGTGGAACTGGTTGTGAGTACGTGATGATGAATTGTCATGAATGAGATTCCATAATTGGAACGCCTGTTTATTGTGGATTCGTTAGTCTCAACGCCTTTATTCATATATTTCCTAGTCTATTGATTTGAGTTGCTTATTACTTTTGAGTAGGAAAAGTATTTAGTCTAAATTTTAGTTTAAACAAACATCATTATTCTTCTGAAAACTTTTTAATTTCCCTGTTCAATTGGTGTGAAATTGACTTAACTTCCGATCTGTGACAACTTTCCATGTGGGATCGACATTCAAGACTCATCTAGTCCTATACTACTTGAATGGTATCGTGCACTTGCGATTTTGCCTATCAAAACCCCACAACTAAAACATTGTAGGACAACTCTATGAGATATTTGCGAAATTTGTTCTGCATCAAAACCTTGTATTGTTGTAGGGAATTAGTTGCTTGTGTTTTAATCTTTCTTTTTCTAAATGTTTATAGAGAGTTGCATTGCATATGTTTATATTGGCATATTATATGTTATGGTTCTTAGTTGAATATTGCCTGTATTGACATGTTGCCTGATTTTTCCATCCTCTTTTTTGGATATCCGATTGTAGTTTTAATCACCTACCCTCAGATGAGTAGATTAAAGTCTACCCACTCCTACATGACATGCCATGTAAGAAGGGGTGAGTAGATTAAAGTCTACCCCCTCCTACATGGCATGCCACGTGACATGCCATGTAAGAGGGGGTAGACTTTAATCTACATACCTGGGGGTAGGTGATCAAAATTATATCTGATTGGTCTTCTTATCTGTTGTCAACTAACTACTATTGTACACTAGATTTTGTAGTCATTGGGACTTGACTTTTGTATTACAATTACTCGTATCAAGTTTTGCTACCTATGAATTTGAATCTTAGGATCATCATAATGCCTATGCCAGTCTTTCTATAGAAAATTAAGCTCTATATTATACAGAGCTTAGTGTGATGTGGAGTGCCAGGTGGATTAGCGGGTCCCGCGCCATATGTGTAATACTTTGCCTACAAATTGTGCCGGGCCCTACCCAAATAAAATGAAAATGTCTTAAAAATCTCTCCACCCTTACACCACGATTTTTATAACCCCCGAAAAGGCCAAAATCGAGCGCCTCACTCTGGAACAGCCCCCGCCCTTAGCCTGCCGACCACAACCATCACTGTCGGAACACCGCACAACCATCAGCACCACCATCCCTCTCTCCCCGGCCCCCATATCTCTCTTTCTCTCCCTCGAACCAACGCCATTAATCACTGCCGCCGCCTCCCTGCCGGACGACCGCAGAACTGACGATTGGGTTCTTTGCTTCTTAAATTCTTGGCAGCCAATCCCAAAGGTCCCTCTCTCTCTCTCTCTCTCTCTCTCTCTCTCTCTCTCCTATTCTCTTTTCATTATACCATGTATGTATATATACACACACACATAATATAGGTTTTTTTTAACGCTATAAAAGACATTAATCTTATAAAGGGCTCTTTGTTTGTCTTTGTTAACTCATTTAGACTGCTTGTATGAGTTCTATGGATATGTCCATTATTTCGGTTTTTGGTATTTGCTGATTTCTTGCATTTAGCTTAGGATTCTTTAATGGATGTGCAATTTGAGGTTCATAGAAGATGCTATGGTGGTTCCGTATATTGGAAATGGAGTTTGAGTAAAGTTTTGGACTTTTCTTCTTGATTCATTATTAGTGTTTTTTCTTATTATCTTTTGTGTGAGGATATGGAACTATGTGCTTTAACTCTTATATTTAATCCAAACAATTTAATTTCAGTTGTGTATTTGGAATGAGAGGACGATGCGTATATGCATGTGGAGATTGTAATTTATAGATGAGGGAAACTATTGTCCCCTTTTTTATTTTATTTTTTTAATTTAGAAACTTGCTTATAGATTAAACGTACTTTAATGTGAAAATATTCTTTTACTATTAATTTTGGCTGAGCATGATACTTTAACTGAATGTATGAAGAATGATAGTTTGATTGCCATAAAAGAGAGAGAAAATATTATTTTAGTAATTCATGCTTTGAAATTATTTTACTGGTCTATCTTGAAGATTAGATCACCTAGCTTTCCTGAAAACTTCAATTAGTGGAGTGCATTTTGTCTTGATTGATATGACATGTCTGATAGTTATAACCTCTAAAATCTATTCAAACCAGGAATAGTTCTTCGACAGAACTATTCAAAGAGAGTTAGAAATAGTAGTTTTTTTTTAACTCTTAAAGCATGCTTTGGGGATGCCATGTGTACTATCTTGTTTCAAAATGTTTGTTAATTTGGATTAATAATGCACATGGCGTTTACTTGTTTGGACATGAATATTATTATCATTCATGTATAATATAATGATTTCAATATATTAGTTTGTAATTTAAGAAGTTGTAGTAGGTTAAAATGTGTTTAGTTGGTTAGATGCTCTTTATTAGTTTAACATATTTGGTTTTGTAGTATGAGTAGAAATATAAATAATGAATTATATAATGTATATTACCAAAATATAGGAACCATCAATGTTGTTCCCTAAAATTGATGCAACAATGTAGTTTGCAATTGTGCTAATTAATTCTTCATACAGAAATGAAGTGCATTACTATGAGGCAAGATAATTGGTTATCAAGTTAAAATGGTACTAGAAGGCCTCACAGAGAACCCGGGCCCTTTGTTGGTTGTTGACCCCGAACCGAATACTGTGCAGAGACCACAACTTTTACCAAATGTGGATGAAGACCCTTCTATTGAAGATATGCCACAACCTTCAAATAGCCTAGGTAAATTGAGTTGTTACGCTATAATCTTTTGTACATTGGTGAGTGACTAACGGTGGATGTTTTTTGATTTGTTTGAAACGTGTACGATAGGGAATGTACCTGACCTTCACAGTCAAAATATTACACCTATGGTCGAGCCTGGAGAGGTTATTAGTGTTGGACACGAGTTTACGAGTGCAGAGGATGAGCTTAAATGGTACAACAACTATGCAAAAAAAGCAAGCTGCAGCACAAAAGTTACCAGCAATAGGAAAAACAGGGCCGGTCTAGTTTGTTGGAAATCATTTGCATGCAGTAAAGAGGGGAAGACCAATGATGCACACCGAAAGAAGCACAAAGAGGCATTTGGGTAGAGGATTCAAAGAAGACAAACTGAGATCAGGTGTGGGTGTCCGGCAAAAATGAACATTTCAAAGAAACAGAATGGTAGTGAGTGAAAAGTCAACTTGTTTGAGCCGAGTCACAACCACGCTCTATCCACACCTAGTAAGGTCCACTTGATGCGCTCACACCGACAAGTTTCATCTACAAAGAAGGCTCTTATACAGGAGTACCATGATGCCAATGTTCCCACACATACCCAGATCAGGCTATTAGCGAATAACGCTGGAGGTCCATCATTGATGGGGTGTATGGAGAAGGACATTTATAATTACGAAGGTGGTCTAAAATCTGTTGTTGCAGTCCATGATTTACTATTTCGAGGAACAAAAGGAGAAGAATGATGATTTCTACCACTGCTCGACATAGCCAGTGATGGCACACTCACAAGGGATTCTGGGCCAATAGTGACGCTAGAAATGCTTACGATTTCTTTGGAAATGTCGTGGTTTTTTACACCAAATTTAACACAAACAAGTACGGTTGGTATTTGGTTCCGTTGGTCGGCGTCAATCACCATCGCCAAACAACGGTGTCTGGATGTGGAATCTTACATAGACAAACGGGGAGAATCATTTGTGTGGCTCTTTTCCAAGTTCTTAGAAGCTATGTCACGTCACGCAGCACCAAGAGTCATAATTACAGATCAGGATGCTGCTATCGCCCTTGTAGTTACAGAAGTATTTCCCAATTCAGCCCATCATCACTGTTTATGGCATATTCTTCAAAAGTTTCCAAAGAAGATGAATGTTGCGATCCACTGTCGTCTATATTGGGACCTGGTGCGCATTATTATGGGGTCAGAGACGCCTAAGCAGTTTGATCGCGAGTGGTTGGAGACAACAAATGTGCATGAGTCGGTGGAGAACACATAGTTGTCTGATATGTACTCACTGCAAGAGAAATGAGTGCCGGTATTTGTCAAGCCGGTGTTCTCAGCTAGGATGTTGAGCAGCCAAAGGGTAGAAAGCAACCATTCATTTTTCAAGAGGCATATGGACATCAAGTGCTCGTTAAACGAGATAGCTACACGCATTGCCCGTGCAGTCGCTCACCAGAGACACCCTGAATTGGAAGCCAACCATCGTGACTTGAATGAGACGCCAAAGCCTACTTCAGGTTATGAAATGGAACATCAGATGGCTGACATATCTACGAAGGCTGTGTTTCGATAGTTCCAGGATGAAATGGAAGAAGTTCCTCGCTACACTTGTCATGAAATTGATAATTCAGCTGAAAGGCTGACGTATGTGGTGTGCCGATATGTGCAGACAGGGGAGACTACGAAGCATCAGCCAGAGTTGGTGTATTCCATTCTGACAGAACACATTTCTTGTAGTTGCCAAATGTTTAAGATCGATGGGGTTCCTTGTCAGCATCTGCTATGTTGGATGCGGGTTAAGCAAATCATGACATTGCCTGAACGATATATATTGCGACGATGGACGAAGAGTGCGAAGAATGACCCTATTTACGCCCCAGCCACTAATGTTTTCAATGCTGACTCATTACAGACTAGAAGAGAGGGGCTTAAACAACTTGCCGCGGTCACCGTCGATAAGGCATCATTGAGTATGGCACGTAGTAACTAATTGTCGAGCCTGCTAAGGAGTGCAAGCATAGACTTAGACGGCACGGATGACTGGGGTAAAAGTCACACCCAGCCAGTGGTAACCAGTAGCCAGGCAGAAGTAGTTGTTAGAGGCCCAGTTCGTGCACGAGGCAAAGGGATAGGCAAGAGGATTAAATCCTCTATCGAAAAGGCAATGTCGCAGTGCAATATGCGTTTCAAAGACAATTAGCAAGTTGGGCATGCTGTGCGGGCTTCTCAGCCATTACTGACAAGGCATGTTAATTATTCTATGTACTTTATTTGTAATCATACCACACTATATTTGGAAGCCGATTCAATGTTTTATTTTGCTACAGATCTAGCCCAGAGGTGGAGCCGTACAGGCCACAGGTGCCTGACGACTTCCAAAATGTTGGGTAACTCAATTGAACCTCAATACTGACATGGAGCACGACTATGATGGGCACACGCCCAAGGTATCATTTTTTGAATAGGTATTGATTTAAATTGCTGCAATTCTTAATTATTTACAAGTGCCCTTATTTCTTTTCGATAATGCACATAGGAAACGCATTTGTACTGTTGTTATCGACAGGTAGTTGATTGGCTAAAACACCCTTTGTTTTGCTGTTGCTTGATAAGCAGAATATTGTTATTCGATTACAGGCTTCTGCTAGTAATTCCAAATGGCACGTGTTTACAATAACTATTACGTGATGATTAGTTAATTATTTGAGAAAAAAAGTTTCGTTTAATTCTCATTAACCAACCTGTCAATTATTTCATTAAACTTAATGGTATTTTCACCAGGGCTACTCATATAGCTATGACATGGTACTGGAGTGAATGCTCTATCAACGTCTTGCTTATATGAACCTCTTTGGCATACTCTTCCTGTTGATCGATTACTTTTGACGAAGGTAGTCATCATTACAGTGTATGTAGAAAAACAATTTGTCATACGTGTTTGAAGCATAACTAGCACAAAATATGTTGAATTGTTGCAGAGCATGTTCTTTTACTTTTGATGCCTCTCCCGGTTGAAAAGTATTTAAACATACAAAAGCTTCGGATATACATGTTTTGGGTAAAGATCCGTAGAGGTAATTGATATCATAATACTAACGTTTTACAATTATGTTGTGCTTCGAACTTGCAATTTTTGGTTCTCGATTAATAATAAGTCTTGTGATTTCATTTGCAGAAAGATAGCTGGATGTTGCCAGGGACGATTGACGGGAGTACTTTTCATATTTTAGGCAAAGGAGCAAATTTTTTTATTTATTTATTTTTTTTTTTTTTGTATATGATCAATGATAATTGTGCCTTCGAAAAAATGGAATTTTGCTTTCTATGACAAGCAGTCAAGAAATTGTAATATTTCCATTGTTGCAATGATGAAAGATTACATATTATAAATCTTCTCAGGTTTAGTAGGCCAAATTTATAGGGATATGCTGTCGAAATTTTGCCAAAAATACCCGTTTGGCGTTTCCCATTAACGTACAAAAAAACCCTGTTCTGTGAGATTGAAAAAATAATAAAAAAATATGGACTTTTGCTCCAATTATATATGCGACAACATAAATTGGAATATGACTAAAGTATATTCTTTAGATTAACAAGGGCTGATTTTCTTCTTTCAAAAAAAAAAAAGATAGGGCTCGATTTTCCCAGTATGCAATGATATATCCTATTGATTGACGACTATAGATAGTGAATCCCTTTTGTTAATAACAATGGTCATTATTTTGCACGTACAGATTATGTTACATTTGCAAATTGAAGTCTGCAAACACAAATGGGAATACCTTCATGATACATTTAACTATAATACATCCATGAACACTAAAATCTGAACTCACAAATAGATAGAATGTCTACAAGATCATATGGAAAAGTTGCAACTGTGTGTTGTCTGAATAAACAAATATGCATAATTGTCGTTCTATGCAATCTTGCATTTAAGGGTTTGGACTTCTACAATTGTGGGAGAATCCGTAATTAGTTCCCATGCTTAATGCGTTGTAGAAATACATTGCAACGGACACCTACATTGGTGGAAGCATCAAAGCAAATTATGCTTCAATTTTACTGTTAATATATTTCATGTAACATCCCGTGAAAATTTAAAATAAAATTTTTGCTAAACTATAAGGCAAATGTTATTAATAGAGGGTGCTAGTTTTGCAAAATTTATAAGACATTTGTCATTTTCATAAATAATTGATTTCTAGATTTGCCAAGTATAATAGCCACATGTCACTTTTGCAAATAAAAAATTATTGTCTCAATGCCAAGTGTCAGAATACTTGTTAGCTTTGAATGAGTGGATTTCACAAGTTATTTAAATATAATTAAACCCTAACTTCCATAAAAACAAGGCAATTGAGTTAAAGCTTTATACACACACTACAAACGACCCCGACCCAATTAAATATGTGAATTGTCTCTAGTTTTGTAGAAAATGAATAAAAAATTAGATATTTAGATAGTACTTTAGTCGTATGAAAGAAGTGAGGGGTTAGAGACGACGGAAACTTTTGGGAAAACAACTTAAAAGTAAGGCTTTGAAAGTATTTCCCACTTAGAATTATTCGAGCTATCTCTGAATAATTAAAAGGTGAGTAAACAGTACTTTGATTCCCTTTCTCTTGTTCATTTAATATTTTCATAAGACATGCATCGATATTTGATGTATTGTTATTATACAAAGAAATTGGGATTTTGGTGCATTGTCATGACGTAAAGAAATTGTTTATGCATTGGTATCATTAGTTAACGCCTTACTCGTTTTGAATTGCTTTGTGGAACATGACCTTACTATATGGTCTTACTCATTTTAGCTTTGTGGTAATCTTTGTAGCATTGTTGTGTGATCTTGGCCGATTTGAATCTTTGTGGTCTTGCTGTGTGGTCTTGGTCAATCTTGTGCGCACTACGTGTAGTAGCTTAACTAGTAATAGAACCTATTTGTGTATATAAAGGCTCTGTGCATTCAATGGCTTTGTGCATCTAAAGGCTTCGTTTGACGTATCATTTTCTCGAAAATGCATATTTTAAATGAACGATGAATCAAGATATTTGGTTATTCACAGGATACTTTTGTACTCATCCCCATCTCCTACAATCCATTAGGTATTGGATTAAATAGCTTTGTAGCTGGATCGTCCCAAAGGTGGAGAAGATATATATATATATATGTGTGTGTGTGTGTGTGTGTGTGTGTGTGTGTGATCAAGGCTTAGGTGCATGGCCGAGGTTTCGTTGTGGGTAGCTTACAGTACGTTTAATTATTAGAGTGCGCAGTGGAAGTGTCTCAATGTTTTTGAATTGTATTTGTAAGGTTTCGCCCTCAATTTTGAATCGAGATATATATATATATATATATAAATATATTTAAATGTTTCCACTATCGTTAAAATTGGGCGCGTGAGATTCCAATTATGAAATATATGTACTAATTAAACTCTAAAAGGAAATCCGAAAAAAAATTGTTAGCTGTATTACAAAATAGTTCTAAACCAATAATATAAGACGAACATACAGTTAATGACAAAGTGAGCAACGAGTATTATACTATAAAGTAATTCAACTCAAATTATTACAACTATGAACCAGTCTATGATAAAATTCCTTTGCAAATACACTAGCACTTAAATGAACTTGAAACAACTATTTAACTTATCTACATTTAACAATGCGAACGCATAACTTAAACACTACTTTCATAAACCACTGCTACCATCTTTCTTAAACACTACAATTTGAACTTAAGAATGATGTCTAGAGTTTATAGCATAAAATTGTTTAGTTTCTCTTATACATAGAAATTCTACAGGTACTGCAAAATCCAAGATGATCCTGATATCACAAATGAAAACGTTTAGGCAATTAAATTATATAATAAATCCCAAGTATCCTCGAGAACTACTAAACATCAGCGGTAGAAAACTTAGCTGTTGTGCAAATGTACAACTCAATTTGATAGCCAACAAATACTTTATGAATCACCATGATAATTCTTGCCCAGACGGAACTACTGGAGGATGGGATGTGGGGTGGAGAAGGGTAGCACATTCAGAAACAGTCTACAAGAAACTATACACTGGAAAGAACAAGATGATTGGAGAGGTAATATAGTATTTCTATGAAATAGAATGGTAATGGAAAATAAGCTCCTGTAAAACCATGAAAAACAACATATTGCATAATCTTTTGTAGTTTTTCTTAACCTTTCACATAGCCTTTTTTAACCTTTGACATCTTATTCATAGATTTTTCAACTGGCAGCATCCTTAGCAATACATATTACAAGTTGAAGCCTTTCCAAAAGACCAGATTCATATTATAGTCCACCACTAAATAATCATAAGTGAAAAACCAGTGAATGTAATAAATAATCATGAGGTCACATTTTCACTTCAAAACGCATCTAGTCTAGCAAACTCCATATGTCTCACGTAGAATTGCAATCAAATATCATAGTACAAACCTATATAATCATAGTAAATAGTTTCTAGCAAAGGGTGATACTTTTTAATTAAAACCCATAATTCACAGTTTCACATTCAAACTAATCCTATTCACAACCAATTCATTACGTAGACAATATTCACAAATAACATCCATAAACCATAAAAATTTGTTCGTTCTTATTAAAAAATTCAATAAGTTCGTAGCTCACTTCTTGTGTCCGTGTCCGGCAGGGAGGGGGCGGTGATCAGTGGGGCTGCTTCACTGGGGAGGGATGAGAGAGAGATATGGGGGCCGGAGAGACGGATCGGTGGCGCACTTTACCGCCTTATGCGGCGGTCCGGCAGGGAGGCGGGGGCGGTAATTGGTGGCTCCCTCGGTGGGGAGGGGAAGAATGAGAGATATTGGGGCCGAAGAGAGAGGGTTGGTAGCGCTGATGGTTGTGCGGTGGTCCGGCGCGGTCTCCTCCGGCGGTGCTGGTTGTGGTCCGCGGGTTGGGGACAGTAGATGTAAAAATTGTAGCGTGGGATGGGGAGATTTTTGAGACATTTTAATTTTATTTGGCTGGGGCCCCACACAATCTGGGGAGAAAGTGTTGCACATATGGCGCGGAACCCGCCAGTCTATACAGCACTCCTCATCACACTAAGCTCTCTATAACAGAGAGAGCTTAGTTTTCTATAGAAAGATTGATGCCTATGCGGGATCCCCTGTTTAGTTAAAAGGTCAAAATTGGAAAAAGACACCTCCTACATGTTGTTTATTTCTGGTAAACTGCCCCTTTTGGATGTTCTTGAAAGCGTGGTTTGAAATTGAACTAGATTCAGATCCTAGTTATCAGTACTATGGCACCTCAAATCCGACATAGTTTGATTATTGACAGGAAATAACATATTAGGTGTGTGTACTTAATTTAACATCATACTTGATATTAAGATTATTACTTACACCGATCCAGTGCATCCAATCTTGGACTGGTTTTTTAACAATGCTGCAAAATGATGAGATCTTTTTAAAAAACCATTTTCACCTTTTTGCTGCTATTTCCGACAGCAAAATGGGGGAATTCACCCCCTCCCCCTTTTTGCCCGCTGGACAGGCAGTACTGCTTGTCGCAAGGGAGACGTGGGGTGGGGATGGGATGGGATGGGGTGGGTGGGTTTTTTTAGTTTTTTAGTATTTTTAAACATTTTAAAAAAGTTTAAAATGTTTATGGGGGATATAATCATCATTTTAATAAAAATTTAGCGAAACAGTAGAAATAAGGACGATTTATGTGTATTTTTGAAATGTTGGGGGGCTGTGGGGTGCCTTAAAAAAGTTGGGGACAAAACCGGTTCTTAACCTAAAGGTTGTGGACGATTTGCGAAATTAACCCATGATTAAACAGGTGAAAGTAACCGCTATCTAAATATTTAATTTAGTAATTTAAAAAATACATAAAATAACTAAAAATTTGAATATTTAAATATACAAGGTAAAATTGCAAAGACTGAGAGCAATTTTGCATCAAAACATAAACACTGTAAAAATCTAATTAGTTTGCAAAGTCTAGTACCCTGCCTAATTCCCTCTTAACTAAAAAAAAAAGAAGAGAAACCTTTTACCATTTGAGATCACCTACAACAATTTTTAGGCCCTTTAATTTCACATGTCTAAAGCGAAGGCTTCACTCACCTCTTTAAAAGGCCTGCTCTGATTGGCAGTCCGTACACATTCTAAATGGAGCAAATAGCAAGCAGTCTTAATTTGTTTTTAATATTTTTTTCATTTTACAATATTCAATACCCCAAGAAATAAAAAGATTTAAAAAAATACTGCAGAAATTTGAGACCATCATAATTGGCAACATCATACTATTTTCTTCACTCAGTAGTGGTCAATGTAATTTTACACTTATTTTGGGCCATTAATATTGGATTTTTATCATTGAATTTCTTCAAATTTCTACTTAATTTTATTTGTTTTTATTTATTTTAGAATTGCACCCAATATCAAAGAAATTGGAAGAGAAAGCAAAGAAAAAAGGTTTAAATGGACACAATTTCCGTGGTAAAGGATCAAAGTTGAAGTGTGAATAATTTAGCAAGACTTCATGAATAATTTTTAGTGAAAATTAGCCAATACACACCCATTAACTCTTATACTTAGAAAAATACTTATTTTAATTTTTAATTGAAAAATTATAAATGTTGGGTCATTTTATTTGGAAGAATACAGTCGGTGTAATAAATTCGGTCTAGCTATAGAACCCAGCCTGGGTTTCTTATGGAACACAGTCTCGAATCACACTCTGACACATCACCCAACACAAACCACATGTTTGCATTTTATTAGTTCCTGGGTTCGTAAGGAACCCAGTCCTTAGAAATTTCTATAACAAATTACAATTGAAAGTATAATAAATATTTTTGTAATTTGTTTCCATTAGCTATTCTCAAGACCAAAATAGTTATAATTGAGAGTATTTTTTTAATTTATTACAAATGTAACAAATTATATGTAAAAATCCCTAATTTTCAACATACAAATATGCGTGTGTTGGCTACATAGGCTTTGGGCGCAATTTGCATGAATCGTGCATAAGAGAGATTGCCGCGGGTGTACATAGAAAGAGAGAAATCTAAGGAGTCAAAGAAGCCGTCCAAGAACATGGTGAGGAAAATAATTTTGGGACGTGCCGAAGGAGAAAGGACGTTTGAGAGTCGCATACAACTAGGTTTGAGGAGCCTTCTTCGGGAGGCTAAGAAACGACGTAGAATATATCGTGAATTCGTCTCTTTCGGCTTTTGTATTCCAATTTTTATAGTTGTTTTTTTCCTCAACATGTTAGGTTAAATAGTGCTAGGAATTGCGTTGAAATTATTGTTGACCATAAATGCTTTTGAATAAATTTCCCGCTTTTATTATTTGCTATGTGGTTAATTGTTTATTATTTACTTATATGTCCGTTTTCATACTTGACTAATATTATTTGTATTTGTAATTTATATTGCTTTTGAGAGATTCAATATAAATTAATATATGGTAATAAATAATATAGGGTCCTATATTAATTGTCTATGTCATTATGCCTTGTGAAATCGCTCGATATCCTATAATTAGTGCAACCTTTTGTAATGTTCCAATTTATTTATTGCGTTTTTATCTGTTCGCATCTATCATAGAGATATAGTTGGATCACAGGTAAAAATAGAATTAATTTGAATTGAGATAATAAATTAACATATAAGGAATATCGATTGTCAACATATAATGAAAATTGTTTGAAAACGAGTAATGCATGTTTTAAGTGTGTCAACAATAATGGATTCATAGTCCTAGCGGGCTTATATTTTAATTGTTTTTGTATTTGTAAATTAATATTTTTTTGAAAGAATATTTGTAAATTATTTTAGTTGTTAAATTTTCATAAATAAATTTTATTGATTTAGAAATTATTTATCAAAATTTATTGTGTGTTATTTTATTTTTAAAGTCGAGATCAACTATATTATATTTAGTAGATTTAGTTCTCATGTGTTATTTTAGTTCTTGTTGATTTGACACTCTATTGACTACTATGTTAAGTGTCAACAATCCATTTAGTTTTGGGATAAAATCGACAACAAATTGAAGTAAAATAACATGTAGCATTTAAAATATAAACAAAAACCAAGCATGACCCATATAACACTCATCAGCATTTCAATTTCTTAACAATTAACTGATGGTTCAACAATTTGTAAAACTGACCCATCAAAAAATAGCACAAATTACCATAGCCAGCCCATTAATCTACCATCCTAAAACAATGGGCAAATTCGCACTAAACGTTCTTACTTTTGATCTATTTTGTGTAAAACATCTCTATATATCAATTTTTGACATTGACTAGTGAAGAGCATCCATACTGTTAAAATTAACTCCCAAAATCTGTCAAACTAATGCTTAGAAACCAATTTTCAAAGATATTTTTGTCCGATAACTTTTTCCCGCTAAAAATAACTAGGCAATTGCCCAGTATTAGAATCTATAGTTGCTCAGCTATGGAATACTTAATTTTCCAATAAAATGAAAAAGTACACAAAAAAAAAAAAGTTTGAATGATATATGAATTATGTACCTACGTTTCTTTATCTACAACTTTGCACAAAGAATGGCCTTTCATAGAAAATAAATAATACACACAACTCTATTCAAAACCCTCTCAACATACAATTTGCAAAACATGTATTACATGCGTTGAAGAAAAATCTTGCTATTATTGATGATTCTCCTGTAACTAACAATTCGAGAAAATGTTGCAATAGATTTAGCAAATTAGTTTTTTACCCCCTCCTCTTCCTCCCTCTTCCACTTCTTCGTTCTATGTCTCCTTGTTTATGTGGGTTTTTGTGTTCTTTCCTAATGTTATTCTTGGAATCAATAAAATAATCATGGATTTTATGGACTAACATAAATACTCTTAGGGAGTAGTTTCCAAACGTTACTTAATGGAAGTTGGGAGCTAATTAGACAGTGCATATGTTTTTTACAAAGAAAGGTAAATTTGAGGGTAGTCAATACGAAAAATTAATAGGTAGAATGTTTTGTACAAAACCAATCAAAGTAAGGACGAGGCCAATTAGCCAAAACAATGAGAAAAATCAACTTACTCGGCATTGTCGTTGTTCATTTTCAGTGGGTTTCGCTAATAAAAAACACGTTGTTCCCGACGGCCAAAATCCATCGGTAATGGTCAAAATCCGTTGGAAATTTAAGTTACTGACGGGAAACGATGGTCGGAAAATTCCGTCGGTGATTGGCTTGTCGATAATCACCGACGACTGTTTTTTATCGTCAGTAATTACCGACGGTTGACTTTCGTTGGTTAATTCCGATGGCCAAGGATGCCATCGCTAATTTTCGACGGCCACTGTACCGTCGGTAATTTCCGATGGCTGTGAGTGCCGTCAATAATTTATTAATAAATCAACGTTATTTCACCTTTTGCGTAGAAGGTTATTCAAACTCCCAACCTACTGGAAGGGTGGCAAAGTCCCAACCGCTAGGCTGCTGATGCTTCTTGTGACGTAAACTTGTCCATAATATATTTAACATATATTCATATATAGTTTTTGCAATTTAAAAAATAAGTATTTTTTTTTAAAACCAATAATGTAAGTAAAAATATAATATGTGTGTGTGTGAATATATAAATAGTAGATAAAATACTTAACACTGTGTATTATCTATTTATGCTTTGTCATTTTAAGTTTTTGTTACGTATAAAATTTGTAAGTTAGAAATTGTAAACATAACTAGAATTTTATAGTGTCATTTACAAGTTATAAATTTCAAAATTATCATTTTACCCGTGTATTCAAATTTTGTGTGGCAGTGATTAAGATACTTAAATTTTCATACATATGTTCTTGAATTTTCATACACGTGATCTTTTTTTTTTTTTAAAAAGTAAGTTATATCAAAATATTTTTAATTTTCAAACATTAATAAATGAAAAAAAACATTTGTATCACTAAAGGTTTTATTTCAATACTTTTTTCTATAAAAACCTTATTTCACTCTACTTAAATCTTTAGATAAGAAGGAATTTGGATTACATGTTATATATGATATATTGTAATTTTGGCATATGTAATTTTATGTATCAATGTAAAATATATACAATATAACTCATAGTGTAATTTTAAAAAACAAACTACAGAAAATTAAATTTCACAGATTTTTAAAACACACACATTCAACATATTACTTATTAAAATGGTATATCTGTATTACAAGAAATTGCATTTTTTTGACTAAGTAAATTGTTAAGGATTTCCGACGGCCTAAACCCGGCTAAAGATTGCCGATAGTATAGAAAAGTGTTAGAAATTACCGACGGCAGGAAAAAGTTGTTGGTAATTTTCGACAGCCAAATAATTCTGTCAGTAACTACCAATGCCGACCATCGGTGATGAATGACGGCAAGGAATGCCATCGGTGAGTGTTCAATCCGTCAGAAATTTCTGATGGAAATGGAGACCGTCGGTGATCGCCGACGGCATGGAATGATTACCAATGGCAGCATCACGCTGTCGGTAAACACCGACGGCAAAACCTTGCTGTTGGTATTTATAGACGGCTATTCTAACTATCGGTAATTACTGACAGTCTCCGTTTCGGTTGGAAATTTCCGATAGCTTGAGGTCTACCATCGGTAATTACCGACGTTTGTTGGCTGTCGGAATTATGCCGTTGGTACTAATGAGTTTTCTTGTAGTGTTTTCTTCCCTCAGCACCCATATGTTAAAAAGGCAAATGCAAACCTTGAACTTAAAACAAAGGTAATCAGAAATGATGGTTTTTTATTAACGGTTAATTATGGATCGAAACGGTAGATGTAATTGTATATAGCGCAGCCGCAGACAATCCATCTACTGTAACACTATATATTCAATATAAGTAATAAAAAACTGCCCCTCAAAGTCTATATCCGGAAACAGGAGGTTCGACGGGTTGAACCAAATATTCCGGGTTTCTTCGAGAGTCGGAGCATTCAAACCCGGACCATAATACTAGACGGACTGTTTAATTTGTTTATATTTATTTTGCTCAATCATCATTCATTACAAGAATTATAATTTCTCCACATTTCCAAAATAATAGTAATGATAATTTCTCTACTGACTATAAAGGTACGGTTGATTGTAAAAAACTGGTAAATTTTTCTCTAAAAATCATTTTCTACCCTCTGGTAACATAACCACATTTTTCTTTTGGCGCAAAAAAAAAAGGGGAAACTGTATGGTGTAAGTTTTTGTTTTTAGGTAATTCATGCTTTCTAATTTAAATTCCATTTCAATCAAACATATTAGATAGTTATGAAATTTATTTATTTATTTATAGAATTTAATTACCGAAAATTCAATTAATAAGAAAACATTTTTTTCTAGACCAATTTCTTAATTATAATCAAACGCATTAACCTTAATCATTAAAGATTGAAAGTTAGCATATACTAAAATACTGTGGTCTGAATGGTGCCGCTTTCATTGATTATGATCACGTATTTCAAACCACGACTACCATATCCCTTGTATCAAAAAAAATAATTAAAAAATAGAAAAAAAACTCTAGAATACTAACTTTATGGTAGAAATTAGGCAAAGAATTTGAAGAAAGATCGTGACAAAAATTCTACTGTGAGAGCCAAAGCTCATTCGATTGAATCATTGTTGTTTAATGTGGTTGATGAATAATATAAGAGCGTACTTATTACTTAAAAAAAGGATGCTCTAATTTGTAGATTTTGAAGTTAGTCAATTATAGATTCCTCGGACAAAATGATGGACATGCGTGCATGAAAAAAGGCCAATCAATATCGGACTTTTTATTCTTCTTCAACTACGTATAAAACTGTAAATGGATGTTAACAAAGAAGATCGAAAACAAAGTTAAAAGCACGGGTAATAAACATAGCCCTTGCAGTTCATCAACACCGTTAACGTCCAAGAAAAGCTTGTTGATTTCAACGTGTTCAGCTTGCAATATTTCGATAGGGAATTTGCACGTTCCAATCGAGGGATCCTCCGTAACAACCTTGCCGAAACCTTGGAAATGACATGCTTGCTTGTCGACCTTTTGTTGTCTCATTTGGAAGTACCTATTGAAAACATAGGAAACATTCTGCTTGAAATCCAAATGGCTGCAAGAACCTCCCGGCCCAAGGCTTGTGCAATCGGCATACGAGCACGCCAAATCGACCTCCTGCTTCACAATGCCGACGTTTAAGGTTTTCTTGTCATCGAGTACGCACCATCTTTTAGGCATGCGTGTGACACCTTTGGCGGCAACAGGGAAAATATCACGCCCTTTGCCCGAGAAATCAATCTTGAATTTTGGTACCCCATCAGAGTTGAAAATCCCCCAGTGACGTTGGAAACCGCCCAAACGGGGGTTAAGCCGGTTTTCGTCCATAAGGCTGTGTAGGTACGCATCAATTGGCATCCCCGGCCGCATTGGAGTCCCTTTGTTTCCACTAACATGTGGTACCAAGCCTTTGTAAAACCGCCGTGCATTTGTACAATTGGCGTTCGGATAACCGTCCGTTGGCCAACCGATCTGTCCAACAACTAGTTTTACATCATCTACACCCGCTTTCTTCATCGCCCAATAGAACGAATCGTACAAGAAATCGAACACGTTCGTGTAAGTTAGGCCGTTGTCGTCCTGTATGATGAACGGGGACTTGTTATCAAAGAATGCAAATTCGGGGTCCAATCCATTTCGTTGGCAATAGTGAATGGGATAAATTTCCAGAAAAGCAGGGGCATTGTTTTCTCTCAAGAATCTCACATAATCAACCATTTTTTCCTTTATATCGTCACGAAAATCGGCTGCAGATGGCTTCATTACGTCATGCTTCAAAACATCCGTGTAATGAGGAATGGTCGCTTTCACGTTTGCGTAGCCAGCATCATTTAAAGCGTTCTGAATAAGTTTCATTACATCAACGGCCTCGTCGTATGTCTTGTCATTGAAAGTCCTTGAAAAGGGCTGAGCTCCAACATGGATGTACCTTTAATTAAAAAATATATATTTATTGATAACAACAACAATAATAATAGAATCGAAATATATATAGTTATAGAACATTCTCAAACCTTATGTCGACGTTGTTGGCCAAGAAATTCACTACCCATTTTTGAACCCATTCTCCAGCTGCCGGGATACTGTTTATCGTGTAGAGGCGAACGTTGGAGAGGGTAATCGATAGCCTGATCGGGCTATTGCTAAAGGCGGCCATGACGTTTTTGGAAGGGGAGAAAATTTTGGCCTCATGAATTCCATTTTGTAAAAGCATTTCCACAACAATTGAAGGGATCACTCTCTGGGAGGCTTGTCTTCCCCAGGCGATACCAATGAAACCCCCTGCGGGTTTTGCAGTAAACAAAACCATGCAAATCAATATTAATGTGGCAATGGATGTCACCAATTTTGGAGAAAATTTCATGTCCTTGGAGTTTGTTTTTGGACAAAATCTAATAATTAAGGGCTCTTGTTTTTTCGGAAACCCTGCTTATTAAGCATGAAAATATTAATTGGTCAAATGTGAATGATTTATAAGAGGTTTTGAGGTAAGAGAAGACGCGAGATATTACGTCCCAGTTGATATTTTCAATGAGTCAAAATCTGTTGTCTCATTTGGTTGTTCTTCATAGCTGTCAATTTCTACCTAGCTAATTCTTGTAATTTGGAAGTCAAAATGCGGTTCTTGTTTGCTTTTATTCTTTGTTAAATAGAGATCAAATTTGTTTAGTTATTTGATACGCACGAGAAAGACTTTGATATTGAGAGTCGAGTATTTCTTGAGTTATACTATTTTGTCAATTCTTGAAATCTTTTTCTATTATTAGTATAAATAAATGTCATTTATAATTAAAATATAGAATAGTGTTTTTTTAATTACAAAAATATAGAAAACTGTTGTTCATTTACAAATGGCAATTAATTAACTACCCTCGCTCCTTTTGTTGCAACCAACTAGTCTCACTCCTGATTTTAAAAAAATAAAATAAAATAACTAGTCACACCCAAGACACAATTCATAGACTTAAAGTGACCTTTCAAATGGTAAAGAGTATCTCTTATCAAGGCAACATCATAAGTTCGAGTTTATACTAGTATCCCTCTCCAAACCTACAGGCGAGCCCCTGTTAGAGCTTATCCATTTAAATTAAAATAATTAAAAAAATTCGGGAAAAAAATTCAACAAGGCAATAACACAAGGCGAAATATCAGCCTGGCCTGTCTTACGACTTACCCGCTTTTGGCCTGGTGCAGAGCTCACTCTATTGCCATCTTTATTCATTTTTTACTGGTGATGAATTTCTTATTTGATATAATAATGATTTTGTATTAAATAATATAAAACCAGTTAAATGTATTGATATGACATCCTTCTTGTCTGCCTTATCATTTATATATCGGCTCATCGATGGAGTTTGATCTCTAGTAAAGATGAATGAATCACATTACTCAAAAATTATATCATTCTGATATCAAGGCTAAAATTAGAGATACCAATCCTGAAGTCTAAAGTTAATTTGAGAGTTCAAAAGAAATTTAAAGGGAAGGAATCGTATTTCACGTGCAAGGTGTGTGTTAAGATTATGTTTGGCATGTGAACTTGGTCAAAGTATATGTGGGGAGTTGGAAAAGTTCATTCACGAGCGAAATTTGTGCATATATATAAAATGAATCTAGCTACTAGCTAGGAAGAAAAGCGGAAAATAGCATCTAAAACATGGCACTTTGTCAAAAGAAAAGTTAGCATGCAAAATTAAGACTCAAATGTGTTTTGACCCCAAGCAAATTCGTGCATGGCACCCGGGTTAAGGTATATACATAGTTCTATTCACGAATAAAGTACTGTGTTTTAAAAGTTTTTAATAGCTATTAAGAAGATCGTAGTTTGGGGATATTCTTATAGATATAGCAATGAGCCAAAAAAGACACTTGAGAAAGAAGAAGAAGAAGAAGAAGAAGAAGAGGAAGAAGAAGAAGAAGAAGAAGAAGAAGAATAGTAGTAATAGTAGTAGTCGAGTGTTTTGAGCAAAAGCCCGAAAGACAACGTTCTCTATTGGAGAGAAGAAATATAGGCCTGCTTCCAGGCCGACATGTAGATCGTCTTCTAGGAAAATGTCATAAATAACACTATATTAATTCCTATAGAATTGCAATAATTTATTTCTGCAGCCTTTTCAATTGTAGCACTTTATCTTGTGGTGTGGGTGATAAAATATTTACCTTGCCTCTAAGAATTGTTCTCTGTTACAAAAACGCTAATCATTAAGAACTGCACATCATATTTAACATTCTGACATTAGTCATATATGCAAACTGTGTTTAACTGTATAATTACATATTAACTTTCAAATTATCTCAAAAGTTATACATGTCTTATTCAACTTTATCTGGCACACGTAAATTGATTGATTAGTGACCAATCAAAGAGTGGGGCCATGGCATGGCCTATAGGCTATAGCATGGACTTGTAATTTTTAGTTGCTTGCACGGTACAAGGCAAAATTATTGCACAAAACCCACAAACATTGTTGAGAATCTTGAGTGGGGGAACATGCATGGGGTCTATAAGCTGGCCATCACACTTCGGCTAGGAAACAAAAACACCATTTGGATCTTATCTTTATACAAGGCCCCATATACATAAAAATGTTACTTTTTCCTTTTCTCCCCTAAACAACTTTCTAGATTTTGTACACACAAATTATTGTTCCTCTTCATGTATGACTGAGGTTGGTAGAAAGGTTTTGCATTTAAAAGCCAATGTATAATGCAAGCTTCATATTAGCTTCAAAGTCTAATGCAAAGGGTCCATACACATTTGTCTCTTATCTAAATTTTTCCACACATAATTATTGAGAGAGAGGGAGTGTAGAGAGAGATACACCATTACAATAGTTAACAGTAAATTACTCCTCAATTTTTCACTTCAATTGTAAGATCATATTTCAATGACAAAGGCTGTATAAAATGACTGTTACTTGTCAATTGTGTTAAGATCACTTGATTTAAAAGTTTAAATTAATAGATCGAATCATATCTTTATTTTTCATTATTATCTTCAATACAGTGCTCCATTTAAACATAACATGTGCATAATCTATTTAATTGAATGGCATGGAGAACTCAACCCATAACATTTGCTTACTTTAATATCATAATAATATAGGTCACTTAATCTAAAAGTTCATATTAAATTATGAAACCGACACCAATTAAAAAAAGCTTACTATTAAGACTGTCCGCTGAAGTTTTAGTTACTTGGTTATCTTGTGGAAATTTTAGACCAGCCTCAATTGGAAAGCAAAATCTAATTCATCAAGTTCACACTGCCTCTCAACTAAATTTTCACACTATATTTGAGAGAGAGAGAGAGAGAGAGAGAGAGATTAGTGAACCCTTTTGGTCCCCTATTATTATTGTTCTAATGGCAAGTTGGTCATGGTGTTTTCCATTATAATTGCAAAATCAGTCTTCAATAGTAGAAACTAAATCTAGTAAACACGTGAGACCATCCAAAGTCGGAAATTGAAGTAAAATCCAACTTTAACCGAGATTATAATAATAAATTTTACGAAATTATCTAAAAACTCAACCTACCTACCCCTAATAAATATCGATTACCAACTCTCTACTCAGACATAAATACAAAATTGATTACGCTAAATTGAAAATTAATTATGCTACATTATATGTGTGTGTATTTTGTAGGCACACAATGTGTCGGTTCAAGACTGGGTAAAGTTTATTCAAAGAATGGTACAATTTGGTGAAGAGCAACATCAATGCCACTATATGTAGAGGTTTACGTTAGCGGGAAGAAGAGGATAACAAAATTCATGCTGTCTTTTTTTGTCTTTTTCTTACAACAATTTGATGTAACATAAAAAAAGGGAGATTATTTCAGTTGGATGTTAATCATTTCATTAATTATTCTCTAAGATTACTATGCAAATTTATTTTTTTGACTAACTATTCCCCCCCCCCCACCCAAAACCAAAACTGATAGATTACACCATGCGTCTTCTTGATTAGATGGTTCCTTGTTATTATAATTAAATTTTATTTTTGTCTATTCCTCCTATCTTATTGTACATGGAGTTTTTATAAATTAGCTAGCAATTAAGATCATTAAAAAGTGTTACTTGACGATTTAGTTTGTTGTCTTGTGCTGAAAAAGGAATTCTTTGTTATTTTGAATACAATATGTTTTTGTTCCATCCTCGTTCGTGGGTATTAATGAAACATCTCCTATATGTCTTAGATACTATCTATCTCTCTTATTATTATTAGTGATTTTGTGTGATTTATGTAATGAAGTATCATGTTAACTAGTGTCAAATGGGATCATTTATGTTAAAGTGGGTGATGATGCAATTCAAAAAGTTTGACTTGAAAAAGATCAAGAATTTTGTGGAATTGGAGTGAACAATAATTCTACAAGCAAACTATATAATATTCTTGGAGAACTTTGTAGATATATATACATGTATTCAGCATAAATAGTGAAGTGTCTTTTCCATTTTGTTGGTAGATGGCAAGTTAAAATCGGTGTGGGACAATTAATACATGTATGTATATGATGCTACCTAATTATGATGACTTTTGAAGTGCTTTTGTTTTGTTATTCAATTGTAGCCTTTAATAAACTCCCAACTTTCCCTTCAAACAATTGAAGAAAGTGGCATTGGATGTTATAAGTATCTACCAAGGAAGCAAATAATTATTTGGAGGGATCAACATTAAGTATCCTTACGATTTCGAACAAATAACTACATCATCTCAATTCCTCTCAACCAATGTTCGATCGATTGTATGACTATTCACTCCATCAACTGTGTACTTTGATGGCCAACATGGGTTTCATAGCCCGCTTCGAAGGTTCTTCTATATTTGTAGGATTAAATTTAGGATCTAACTTCTACAACACTCCATTAAAAATTAAGCAGAGAAATTAATTCCAAAAAGGACAGTCTATAAATAAATTCATTCAAGTCTTTTTACAGATATATTCTATCAGTAATTAATACATATAATAAGTAGAAAAAACTTCAGTGTTCCAGAAAACACTTAGTATTCATTGCTATTGACCAATTAAGAACTCACATGCGAGTGTTGGCCACAAATTAAATAATAAATTAGAACCGAAAGCCCACATGTAAGTTCTTTATTAGTCCGGAATACCGAGTTAAGTGCTCTTAGAGCACAAAAGTTTTCTCATAATAAGTAACATATAAAAAAATTTTTCTTTTCTCGACTAAAGATCTCAATTTTTCATGGTTCAGTTTAGAAAGAAATTTAAATTAAACAAGAAATTGCTTGATAAAGGGATTGAGTGAATCATCCACATGTAGAAGTAGACCCTTTATTATATTTTGCAAGAATACCAGGTTGCATCATCTTCCATGTGAAGAATCATATCCTCCTATGCTTTGGTTTGGAAATGACTTCATATTAGTATCTCACAACTACACACAATAAACTAATATATATGGCAGCTCTATTTAAATATCAAAGCGGCCTATACTATTTTCATTGTATTGTTAACCTTTATTTACTGATTATTATTGATTGAGTGTTGGGTTTTTTTATTATTAGAAATATCGATTCTATTAGGAGGAATAATTAGGGAAGATAGAATGAGTTAGAAAAATCTCGCCCCAATTTTCTCATGTGACAACGACAAGGATAATCACTTCCCCATTTTTTCTCTAAGAAGAAAATTTCAATTGTATTAATTCAGGTCACAACAAATCACTGTGCTAAAAAATAACAGAGTACAATCTACACCCATTGCATGATAAACCATATTAAAGAATAACATGGCATGAAGGGCGCTGTATTTGCCTCGTGACGAATAAACTTGAAAGATCCACTATAGCTTGGATTTCTTGAATTCACTTCACCTCTACATTTTAAAATCTTAATTAAATTCTAACTAAATCTGTCTTTTAAGTTTTGTAAATTATATACTACATGAAATATAATTGACGAGATGATAAATTGTGATTTCCTATATATTTCGCTAATATTTATTTATATATCCAATCTTGAATTTAATAGAAATTGTATTTTGGCACGCAAGCATATTGCGTGCAATATGTGGTACACATCTAGGTTATAAGTGTGAGATACTTGTAAGTTAGATATTTGACACATATACATATAAATATAATAATATATATGCATATAGACAAAATACAATTTCTATAAAGTTAAATGTTCATTTTGAACTTTAAAATTTAGGTTGCTCAACTTTACGTATTGAAATAATTAATATTCGATATGAGATTTTACTACATTGAGTTCACTAGACTAGAGTAATTATTAGTGCAATATTTTATATTTGAAATTTGAAATTAAAAATAATAAATGAAAGACCATAAAAAGGTATGGGAAAAGGTCAAAATTTAACTGCCTTTTTTGATAGAAAACGTCATATTTTCATTGCTTTTAAGTCAGCAAAATTTTATTGCTTAAAAAAAAAGGGGGGGCCCTACAAAATTGTGTTTCAATTAGTATATATACATTCAAACTATTCCTTTCGGATTCGATAGGAAATTATTGTATAGAATATATTTTGTAAACGTTGAACTTTTGCTGTATCAGTTTATTTTCATGCAGACATAAATAAGGAAGGGGAGTTTGACAAATTATTTTATGGCTGTTCTCCGTTCCTGTCTATTTGAGATCAAGCTTAATTTACATCGAAATAAATTGTCATAGTTTTCTAAATTCTATAATACATACGGGATTGATATGTCATCCACTACAGATAAATATTCCGTAGTTATCTGATTAGTGGGTCGGTTTATAATGTCAAAAGCACGCATCAAGAAATGTTGCTCTCTCCATGAGTGAATCGAGCTAGCCCTACCGCCCCTCCCTAAATTTCTACGCTTGAAGCAAGTTTCCTCTGCCTCTGGTCAGTTGCCGTTGCTATCCCAGCGCTTTCAAGAATTAAACCATTTTCCTTTTAAGAAGTTAAGTTTAAATTCAAATACATTATGATCATCATTTTTTTGCTACATTTATGAAATAGAAAGCACAAGTCTATGTAAAATTGATTTTATAGGTTGTCCAATAATCTTTTGTCACTCTGGGTTCAATTTGTTTAATATGAGATACATAAAATGTAAAACTCGTTTCAAAAAAAAAAAAATGTAAAACTAAGTCCTTGTTTGATACTCTTTAACAAAACACATTATAATCTCATTTACCACTGATTTGACTATTGATTTGACAACTACTCATTTATAACCACAAATTTCAAACTTTTATTAAATCTACATCACTCATTTCACCTCTTTATAATTTCTCTTTATAAATCAACCACCATAAATTGAATCAAACATCCCCTAAATCGAATCAGAATGGACCAGCTGTGTTCTGGTTCAATTATACAATTGTGCATGAAATCTATATATCCTTGGCAGGCCAACTACTTGTCCCATCTTCTCTGGTTCAAATTTCATCCCCTTAGTTGAAGTCAATAGATCCATGTGCAATGAATTGTCGTTTAACGAGGTCCTTGACAAATTAGGTATGGCAAATGAAGCCAATTCACACCGATACACCCATTTCCCTAGCTAAATATTTTTACCTTTTATTTACATTTTTTTTTAAAGTTTCATTTTATTTTATTTTACATTTTAAACACTCTCCTTCTAATTTGTAGAATTTGATTTAACACTTTGAGTTGACGTTTACCAGCTTGGACATGTGAATCTACGAGTCCTTCTAAGCCTTGGTTGTGCGGCCACACATACCGGTGCGGCCACACCTTGCAGCTGGGTGTGGCAGCACATTGAAGCCCATGCTGCCGCATAGTTCAGTATGGACAGATCTGTCTCCAAACCCCGGAGGCAGATTTGTCTTTTTAGAAAATCCAATGAATCTACTATGATCACAAAAACTGATGATGCTCAAATGCATGTATTGTGAGGACGAGTGAGGTTGCATCCATATTTGTGTTGATCAATCTCATGCAAGCTTTATGATAATTAATATCAAATACAGTCTGTCGAGTTTCAAACACATTAACTTGAATCTTCTGACCTACAAGAATCATCCCAGAGAATATGGCATTTAGTTCAAGAATAAATCAAGTCTAAAGAACATTGTACACATTCTAAGTACAAAGTATAGGAAGTATCTACCTTTTCAACTTTTTGTGTAGCATTCACTATGTTGAAGAATGTGAATTTGAAGCTCTTTTTTAAACTTGGAGTGATTGACAAGGCAATTATGCTTAAAACTTTTACAGTTCTCTCTTCAAAGAAAATTCTCTTTCTTTCTACTCATGTATAAACTTGTTCTATTGGCCCAAAGGTACACACACGTTGTTAAATATTTTTCTCTTTATGCTCTTTTATTTATATCTTTTCTTTTAAGGGATTGTCCTTGTAAATTTATTTACAGTACATTAAAATGGATAAAATGACAGGTAAAAAATTCATATATTTTTATTCCTTAATTCTTTTATAATCATAATCGAGTGTTGCTCAGTGATTAATTAATAAATTGCATGAAAAATGGTATTTATTACCTATTCATGACACATAAGCCCCACGATACATCTAGCGGGAGATTGTATTTGCAATAACAAATTAATCCACACATTAAAAAAAATGAACTAGTTAATCCTCAAACTTTCTTTGAAGTAGCACCATCTAAAATTGAAAGCCACCAAAATTTCATTTAAACGTTTATGTTTACCTATCCAATTTCATGTAAGCAATTATATATGTCTTCTGTTTGATGCTTGGAAATTTAAAGCGGAATATGCTTTATTTTGGTTGGAGACTAGTTTGCTAATAAATTACAAGGTGGAAAACAATAATGCAAATTTTCTCTCTCTTTTTTTTTTCCCCGTAAATGTTGAAATGTTTCACCTCTGGGGAGGTAGCAACAATTATAATAAAGTCAATTTTTAAAGACCATATATAATGTAGATTCTATTTATATCATATATCATACAAAAATATCAATTTTTATTAAAATGTTTATTATAGTATATGAAAAAACTTTAGTTGGCTAGCACCTAGTTTTGTAATAATACAACAATACAATATGCTACTAAGACAAAACACATTTACAGAAATTCAATTCATAATATTTTCATTTCAACCCTAATTTTGAAATGTGTTTATTAATGGGAGAATATGATCTTGTTGCCTGCTCATTAAAAACTAACAAGATTTTGATTTCAAAATTCAAATATATAATTACAATTTATATGGATTCAAATTGAATTCAAAAATATTTGAAATCTTTGTATCGACTGATTCACCATAGTCGCACATGAACTAAAGTGGTTTTTCTTTTTTTGGGGAACATTACTAAAGGAATCAAACCTTTAATCAAGGATGTGGAAAGAATAGATAACACACTCTAGAACATGAATGAAACTTTAGGCTAAAGGAACATAATGCATGAATCGTCTACCAACTACAAAAAGAATAACATTATTGAGATTTTTTTTTTGTGGTTTGACACGATTACATTATTGAGATTGGAGTGGAGGAAATCTTTAACTTTTGCTAACATCTTGATTGATCTATCATGGGTCAAACCTTCCCTATGAAACGTAAATCAAGTCATCTTATTCACAAATTTTAAAAATAGAAATAAATTTATTGAGAATGACATGTTAAAATTTATATGGTACAAGCGAATCTCATCAAACCTCCGAATATGATCGATTTAAATTTTGTATTTTAAAGATCGGAAGAGCGTCAGCTAGAGGGCATTATGGAGATCTTACGCAGAACGGTGGAATGCTAATCAGAAAATTGGCTCCTACCTCATTTGCTTGCTTTTGTCATGAGTACACCCCCATTTGTGTTACCCAATAAAGTAACGACAGAATTCACAGGGAAAACATGTCCGTTTTCAGAATCCCAATTAATGAAATCATGACTGTTATTACTCATATTTCTCCCCGTTGTTAACCCAGCCCATCAAATTAGATGATATAATAAAGGAAAAACTGGTACAGTGTGTATAAACTGTAGGTGTAGAGAGAGATTATCACTTTTGAGTACTTTTCACAGTTTTCACACAATCCAGTACATGATAGAGACTGGATAATTAGAATGCAGATGAGCCATCACAAATGATGAGAGAAAAGAGAGTTGGAAGAGTTTAGTGCGTGAAGGAAAATGGAGTGAAGGTGAAAATCTTAGCAGCTGAGTGGTTTTCACAACAACAGCTGCTGACCAAGATTCTGGAGACCAGATTTTCGTTTGTAAGTTTCTGCTCTTGGGTTTCTTTAATTTTTCCTTCTCGTTTTTGCCGGTCAAGAAATTCAAAGATTCAATTTTTTTTGCTTGAGTTTGTTTTAGAGGCCCATTTGCATATATTTCATTTTTTGGCTGAATGATTCATGGGTTTAGGAATTTGGGATTCTGTGAAATCTCGATTTTTTACAGTTCTTTTAACAGATTTCATCTGTTTAAAAGCGCTTGATCTGATTTTTAGCTGAGCGAAGTTGTTTATGAGATTTCTATTGTTCTTCACTTTATGGGACTTACTAGCATGAAAATCTGTCCTTCCATTTCGTGCTTTCTATTGTCTTCTTGTTTGATCTAAACACATTTGTCTAATTCCATGTATTTGGTGTCTTGAAATGAATTTTTGTTAATTTTGGTTTAATTTCTGCAACTAAATTTTAGACCTTGGTTGGATTTTTCCTTTTGAAAAGGTTTGTATCTTTACAGAGATTTCTCCTCTGTAATTTTTCCGGAAAAAGGAGATTGGATTAATTACTTTATCAAACTGTCTGTGGTTGTAATTCAGTTGAATGTCACTAAATTCTATTTATAATAATTTCAATGTGAAGGCTTTCATTTTATTTACTATTGCTTTCGATGGATCTGGAAAGGATTGACTTAAAATGTCATCACTACCATTTCAAGTAATGATGCTACATCTTTTCCATTACTATTTTCTTTTCTTTTTTTTTTTTTTGCCCTCCCTTCTAGTCTAAGGTACATCAAAGTAGATTATAGTTCTTGGTGCAACTGTTACCATCTATGTTCCTGGCTATTTCCAAATCCATGAGGTCCTCTTGCATTTGCTTTGCAGCTCGCATGAGAAATCGGAATAATTTTGTATTTACCTGTCTTCTGCTGCAGATTTTATGTGAGTGATAGCTCAGGGGCCATTCCGGTGGAATTATATTTTTTGTGAATTCCTACCGCAACCCAACTGAGCAGGTGACTTTACTTGTCGTGATTATCACTCTATGAATCATTTTGTGCACGCGCATAGTTATGCAATATTCATCTATGCATAAATCAATTAAATTCCAGTGAAAGATTTATCTCACATTTGCACCATCTTGCTTGTATCCATATTATGATGACAGGTGCAAGAAACCTGTCGGTAGTTTGGCTGAATATTGAACTCGTAATCTCTTGTCCTGGCCTGGATAAGTTATCTGAATTCTGAGGGACATTCTTTCCCCAAGTCTAAGACAGTTGCTTTTTTTCTCTTTGCTGGAGTTATGGCAACTCTGTTACACTCCGAATCTAGGCGTTTGTACTCTTGGTGGTGGGACAGCCACATTAGCCCAAAGAACTCAAAATGGCTCAAAGAAAATCTTACAGGTGGGCATTTTTCTGCATCTTTTCCTGATCTTAACTTCCTATTTCAATTTTCTACATTTCAAGATTGTAATACTAATAGTACAGTTTTACTCTTTACGTGACCTTTTACCATAAATTAGTTATCCAAGTACTGATGTTTAAACGTGATGAACTATGTGGAGTCTTATTGTATTAACTTTTTCTCTCCTTGACTGCCGATCAACCCTAGTTGGATGTGTTTTTTAATAAAGAAGACAAGAGTATTTAAGGTGAATGATAAAAATCTGTGTATTTTGTTTGCATGTTTCTGATTTTGTTTCATTTGTAAGGAAGTCTCAACTTCTTTTCTTGTACGTGTCAGACAATTGCTTCTTGTGTTAGACAATTGCTTCTTTTCACTCTAATTAGTTCATTAATTCTCGGGGTGGAAAGGTCTCTTTTAGCAACTAGATTAGATAAATTTTATTCAGGATAACACAATCGTACTCAACAATAAAGGCCATTTGCTTCTCTTGTGGTGCTTCAGGATTGCTTACGCTTCAGTAATTGCTTGATTTGCCTCTGTATATTTATGACATTTATTGCTTTCACATGAAGCATGATGTGCTGCACCAAACTATAAAATCCATAGAAAGCATGAGTACTAGAAACTTCAAAATCAATGTTTATCATTTTGTGGACTGACCTTTCGCGATTTAAACTATTTTAGTTTTACATTACACTATGTCTTTTTTCTGCTGAGTTTTGAGGCAATCGCACCAATGGAAATTTTGATTATTTGTTTGTTGAACAGATATGGATGCCAAAGTGAAATCCATGATCAAGCTCATTGAAGAAGATGCCGATTCATTTGCAAGAAGGGCTGAGATGTACTACAAGAAACGGCCTGAATTAATGAAATTGGTGGAGGAGTTCTACCGAGCATACCGTGCATTAGCTGAAAGATACGATCATGCAACAGGGGAACTCCGTCATGCCCATCGAACCATAGCTCAGGCATTCCCCGATCAAGTACCTTATGAACTTATTGAAGATTCGCCTTCAAAATCTATGGGACAAGATGCGGAGCCTCAAACCCCAGAATTAAATTGTTCAAAGCGTGATGCTTTTGGTGATGGACCTCATACGGGAGAATCAGAAGGGAAAATTAGGAATGTGGGTTTGAAACAAGTCTACAAGATATTCTCAGGTCAAGATCCAGATTCAAAAAATCCAAGGTCCGAAGGGAGAGAAGGCATTTGGAGTGAAGTGCTTCAGTTGTCAAATGAAAATCGGGATCTCAAAGAGAAGGTTCTTTCTGAATCTTCTAGGGCGGAACAAGCTGAAAATGAAGTTCAAGACTTAAAGAATGCGCTTGCTGATATGCAGGGTGAAATGAAAAATGTCTTCATTAAGTACCAAAGATGCTTAGAAAAGCTATCTGAACTCGAGGGAGAGTTGGACTATGCAAGAAACAGTTCCAAGCAGCTTGATGAAAAAGCAAGCGGGGCTGAAATTGAAGTTCAGACATTGAAGGAAGCCCTTATACAATTAGAGGCTGAAAGAGATGGAGCTTTAGTCAAACAGAAGGAGTGCTTGGAGAAGATATCTAATCTGGAAATCACAGCTTCAGAAATCCAACATGATGTGAAGGAACAAGAAATTAAAGCTGAAAATGAAGCTCAAACTCTGAAAAATGAAATTTTAAGGTCAAAGATTGAAAAAGAAACAGCATTTCAGCAGTACAAACAGTGTCTTCGAAAAATATCAGAATTGGAGAGCACAATTACATCTGCTGAGGATGAAGCCCGAGTCCTTAAGATACAAACAGAAAGAGCTGAATCTGAAGTTGCTGAGCTGAAAAAAGCTCTTGCTAATTTGAATGAGGAGAAAGAAGCTATTGCCTTCTTGTACAAGTGCTGCCTTGAGACCATATCCAAGCTTGAGCATGATATAAGTCTTGCCAAAGAGGAATGCGATCGACTTAACAATGTAGTTCTTCAGGGAACAGAAAAGCTTAAGAATGCTGAAGAGAAGTGTCTTCTGTTGGGGTCTTCAAATCAGTCATTATGTGATGAGGCAGATAATTTGGCAAAGAAGATTGCAATGAAAGATCAAGAACTTTCCAGTAAAGAGGAGGAGTTGGAGAGACTTCAGGCTCGACTGCAAGATGAACACTTACGTTATGCAGAAATTGAAGCCACACTCCAGACTTTACAAAGTTTGCATCTCACAATCACAAGAAGACCAGAAGGCTCTGGCTCTGGAGCTCAAAAATGGGCTGCGAATGCTTAAGGACTTGGAAATACATAAACATGGCTTGGAAGAAGAAATTAGACAGGTTAAGGATGAAAATCATAGCTTGAGTCAGATGAAATTATCGTCATCTGTTTCAATGGAAAATATGCAAACTGAAATACATAGCTTAAGGGAGATCAAGGACAGGCTTGAAAAAGAGGTCACCCGCCAAATGGAGAAAAGTAACTCAGTTATGCAGGATATTGTGTCTTTGAAAGAGGAAATGAAAGGCTTAGGTGTTACATACCAGGCTTTAGTCGAGCAAGTCGAAGCAGCAGGTCTGAACCCTAAATGCATTGGAACGTCAATAAAGAGCTTTCAGGATGAGAACTCAAAGCTGAGAAAATTATGTGAGCAGGAAAGTAATGAGAAAGAAGTATTATTGAAGAAGCTTGAAAACATGGAGGAACTTTTGAAGGAAAAAGCTGCTGTGGAAGGCTCCTTATCAGACACTAATAATGAGCTGGAAAAGTTGTGTGAAAAAGTGAAATCATTGCAAGAATCTTGCCAGTTTCTTCAAGGAGAGAAGTCTGCCCTAGTTGTTGAGAAGGCTTCCATTCTTTCTCAGTTACATGCTATAACTGAGAACATGCATAAGCTGTTGGAGAGAAATGCTGTTCTGGAGAGCTCTCTATCGAATGCGAAGGTTGAACTTGAAGGTTTGAGGGAAAAGTCAAAGGGCTTAGAAGAGATATGCCAATTGCTTAAGGACGAAAAAGCTCATCTTTTGAGTGAAAAGGGCAACTTACTTGGGAAGTTGGACAATGTTGAGAGAAGACTAGAATGTCTGGAGCAAAGGTTTACAGGCTTGGAAGAAAAGTACGCCGGGATAGAGAAGGAGAAAGAGA
>CAVNYN010232959.1:0-11470 GCA_963692815.1 Nyctanthes arbor-tristis
GTTCACTTCAAGATCTTTAAGTGTACTCAACCTTTTCAATAATGTTTTTTGTTCCTGGAAGCAAAGGTAAGCCATGTAATTCAAGTAGAACAAGTCCAGGGTCATGTACAGGTTTACCCAGTCAAGTTTTTAGCACCGACCATACAACAAGTCAAGTCCTCGTGACAGGGATCTGCCACAGCTGCAGTGGATCGCAATGCAAGGTCCAGTAGAGACTGTTGAGCAGGAAGAAAATGGTCATATTACTTTTTTGCCAGTGCACAAAATCATTATAGATAATCAATTTAAGATTAAAGATATAGGCAGGTTTTTCCAGCATGCATGAAATATATAAGCAACTATACCTGCAGCTTCTCGATAGAAATTTCATCTGGCTTTTTCATGAGCTCCTCTCTAGCAATATCCATAAAGTGAACCAAAAAATCACCCTGCAAATATTAATAGGATATATACAAACAATATCTTGAGTAGTCATGAACCTCCAGAAAATATGAACCCACCACTTGTAGAAGACAACACCAACCATAGAGAGGATTTTGGGTACTCGGGAGCGATTATCAGATTCAATCCATGCAATTCTATCATTTTTCAGAAATGCGGTTTATTAGATTTGCAAGTGATCCAGGGACTTTACAAGTTAATACTACCGTTGGAACAAGAGACGGAAAGGGGAAAAAATGTCTTTCAGCTTAGGAGACCCAATAGAATTGACAAAGCAGGAATAACAACTGCACATTTGACATATATTGTTCAAGGGATAATACCTTTACTGCTCGTACCAGAACCGTTGAGTAGATTCAGAGCAGTATGGCTGAAGGAAATGACTTAATTGCTTCCTTTCTTACTAGATCAATCATTGGAGTAGTTAAATTAACGAAGAGTCAACCAAATTATTTGGTTAAGTTAACGACTTGCCAAAACCAAATGGTTTTCCGTAGAATATCATTTCTATGAAAAAGGCTCCACAATTCAACCTCTAACATGATGATCTAACAATAAGCTACGTGCTACAATTGAAAATTAGTTCATTCCTTATTAGTCCATACCTGATCAAGAAGAAGATAATGTTTGATTGACTTCAGTTTTCCCATCAAGTCATACTGAAATTCCGATCTAAATGTTTCATCAAAATATGAACTTTATACCACTAGGCACTAGGTAAAACACTTGTACTAATAATCAAAACATGGATAATATGAAAACCTTCTCTTTTATGAGATTTAGTAGTTCACCACTGGCAAAATCATAAGCAGCATTGATGCACTCAAGATAATGATGATTGGATACAACATTCGTCAGCTTCGAATTTTCTGCCATAGGAACCTGCTCAAAACAGTATGATCAAGAGCCTATAGACAAATAAATACCGCAGCTGCAAGAGAATCGTGTAGTAAACCTGAATATTGTGCCCACATTCTTTCATGACATTTAAATATTTCCCGGTGGTCAAAATTGTTTCAGCAGCATTTGCAAGGAAACTAGGGATGTCACTTTTCAGGCTGTAACGTTGTTGCCAATACTTAGCATCGTAATCTTGAGTAAGACTTTCCTATTTAAAGTTCAAAAATATTAGATCCTAAAGTACAATGTCAATGTATGTTTGTTATAAAATAAGGCCATACCTTTTTCAGAGACTTGTTCTCAGCAATGAAAAATTCTCCATAAGGATCATCAATCACTCCTTCATAGACCCACCTAAATTAGAATATATATGCTTTAGAAAGAACATCAACTAGAGTAAAAAAGTGAGCTCGAAAGAGAAGACCTAACTATACAATACTACCAATAATTTGTTGTACACCCAAACACATCAATAGGATACTTCAGTTTTCTTCCAGGGAATAACTTTTTAAGTATACTAAGGATTTTATTAACAATGCGAAGATTCGGGCAAAATGCACTGGCAACCCTTGAAAATGTGCTAAAACTCTTATATATCTTGTACACATTAATTGAGATAGAATTATGGTAATTTAGTTCCACCCCATCAGATCAACGATTCAGTAAAGCGATCATTGAGAAAGAAATTGATTTATAAGAAAAAGGATATAATATAGACAGAAAACCTGAAGTTACTTGGGCCCAGCTTTTCTTGCCTTTAGTGCTGTTCCCTAAAATATTTGTTCAAGCTGTGGTTTCTTATTAATTTGAATTGAGGCATATCTATCTGGAGTTGAAAACCCATCTTAGTACGGAACACCGGTATGCATATTGTGCAAGCCAAACACAAATGATACCCTTCAGTGATGATATTAGATCACTATTCCCCCATCAGGTACCCAAAGCATTGTGAAATTTCAAATAGCCTATACAATCATGGCCTTGGATAACTTCATAAATAAAATAAACATAAACATCAGATAGTTTGGTGCCTTTTCGGGAATTTGTTCATTTCAGATTTTCCACAGATGCACAGCAATATCTATTTGGCATAAACACCAAACTGAAAAGATGTCCGAATTATCTGGTACATGATGACATCAGAAAGCAAATATATGCAAGGAACGAGGCATGCACATTTAAGATCAGTTGCCTCCTAACAAAATACCATATTTTGTTAGGTATTAACTAAATGTTTCGAGTCTTTTAAAAAAAAAAAAAAATGAAACTAAATGTTTTTGAGATTCTATAATTTTATTTTTCAATTCTTAGCAGTCAACAGAATTTGATGTTTGTATATCAGAGGAATGGATGACGCTTGGGAAGGGGACTTTTATAGATGTGGAGGTCTATGTGTGGATGTGTATCTGCACATGAAAAAAGGGAGAGTTGGGGTGAGAGAGCACAAAGATCTCTTGTGCATTTCGATGGAATGGCTTTAACGGCTATGTATACCTTTCTAATATTCTAAGATATGCTGTGCTTGTACACTCAATCATCTTTTCCAGCAAAGACCTGACTACATGGTCACCAGCCATGGCCTTGGCCTGGAGAAGGAAAAAGTTAGTTAACTGAGATGAATATCAAGGCAACTGATATTAGACCTCTTAAATTAATAACGGTTATGTAACTCATACCTGGCTTTGCAAGAGGTTAAGAACAGCAGAACCAATATAATTATTAGCTGAAGCCTTCTTTATCACTATAGACAAAGCTTGCATTGATCCCATCATTGGCTGTAACCAGTAAGAGACATGAGCTAGAATAAACGTCATCATAGTAACGGGTAATCAAAAGGAAGTTACAAGTAAGACCTGACAATAGAACCATAATCCTTGAATAGAAAGTCTTCCCAATCGGAACTGATGTTCAAGCTGAGCTACCAGGGCTTGGTAATCCTAAAATAATTCAGACAAAAGTTTTAGCTCATATAGTAACATATTTGATAATCAGTCATTCGAAGAGCTTACGACTATGAGTTCAAAAAGGAAAAGAGAAAAGGAAAACAAGTTAGTGCAGAAAGGAAGAAACTACTTGCAGTTTTTCCATTAAAATGGAACACGCATAACGAAAAAGAAAGAATAACAGCCATTTTCATTCCTTCAACTTAACTTTTTTCAAGACAGAGTTATGTAAAAGCCTATAAGTAACAACAAATACAGTATTTGCTTTATTATTATCTTATGCTGATGTAAGGTTGGCAGGAGCCAGCTTTTTCTGCTATTGCTACATCCACATAGACGCAAATGTCCATGGATATGACATGCATGACTAACAACAGCGGGAGTTAAAATCTGATTCAACCTTTCTACAACATGCAATAACAGAATAATGCCATTTATTGTGCATTCATAGAAAGAACAACCAGGGGTAAACTTAAAGAACCTACTAGAAGAAGCGCTCTTAGTGTAGCAGCAAAAGCATGATTGACTAGGCCAGTCTTGAACTGGGATCTTGACTCGACAAATTGATTAATTAGTAAGTAGCTCTCGCACAATGGAAATATCCGTTTCGCAGAGTCCTACAATGGCATCTTGGTTAATTAAATAGGGAAAATTTAAAAAGAAAAGCAAATAAAAGAAACATATCCTAAAACTTCATACTGCATCAATAGCTCAAATTGAATTATATCTTCAATCTCCAAATGCAGACTCAATTTTTGGCAGGAAAAGTGGCCGATTCATACTTGGACCTTGTGTACTTAAGATGGATATTTACCTGAAGAGCCAAATCCATAGATGCATCAACTTGAAACATTACACTATCGTCCTTTCCTCGGACTCTCTTGATGGAAGTATAGCGTCCTTCAATTCCCACCAACGCGTACAAGATGTCATCAATAACAATCAATTCCTGCAGAAAGACAAGCACACAGTTTTCTAATTGCTCAAAGGCCAAAGCAAATCTCAAGTTAAATCAAGATGACATTAACTAAGGCACAGTAACCGGGGAAAAAAATGTGTAATCTAGTTTGCGTTAACTCAGTAATTGTAACGTAATGCTAGGAAGCGCGGACGCTGAGAACCACTGCATTCAGAATGGGCGAGTATAGAAAGAATGGGATGCTTCATCAATTCACGTGCAACCATCAGTACCATCATTATTCCTTTTCATATTTTTTTGGCCAAATAGTCCGAGAACACGAAATTTATCAGGTGCAGCATAAGCGTGATCTTTCATTCGCCAAATATGCAAACGACAGCTGATAGAAAAATGGTTAATGGATATATTTTGCTGTCGAACACATTGAACGTGTACCTGAATTGCAGCATGGTAACAGCCAATGGGCTTGTCCACCCCAGGGCTGCATTTGAAAACAATTAAGGCAATATGCTAGGGATTACTAGAGCAGAAGAAACTACATGATATCAATAATACTTGTATCCAGTACAAAATTTGACAATTAACTGACAATCTTAAATAGCTCAATTATTTTTGACACAACAATTTGTAATCTAAATCTAAGGACACTTAATTTACCTGAAGTGATCCATAGAAAAATTCTTTGATTCAGTAACTCCGGATGTAGATTTTGTTTCCTGAACCAGAAATTCAAACATAGAAAGCCATAATAATTAATATAGAGGTAAATTGAGCGACAATGAGAACTCAGAATTAAATTAAGGCCACAACATGAGCGGAGGACAATTAACCATAAGTAGAATATCGACCCGGTGGAATTGGCCGGTGAGGAAGGGTCGATCTACATTCCACTTGGGGGTAGAAGGGCATGGAGTTGCAATTGAGGATTCCATAGAAAATAATTTAAACCCTAGTACGACCGTATATTGGGGGAAGATTACAGTATGCACTACGCCGTAGGAATTTCTGAGTTCAGTATGAGTGAGCAAGGTGAATGGAGTTGGCGAATGGTAGAGAATCAGTGAGTGTGAAGAATTCTTGATGGCTAAATTTGCGGGCACCCGCGTAATTATTTTCAAATTAAAATTTTTAGAAAGTTTTCCCCTCCCACTCATCATCAGAAAATTAGAATAGAATAGAAGAAAAAAAATAGCGAAGAGTGATTTTTCCTTTTTCAGTCCATAATAATAATAAAAATTAAAAAACAATTACTTATGAAAAGATATTTTCTCCTCCTCCCGTGTCACAAAGATAAGCTCCTTTTTTCTAATGCAGACTATTGGTGTATCATAACAATCTACTTTTTTTTTTGAAACAATCATAACAATCTACTTATCTTGTCAAGTTTATAGCATTATTACGCTTATTTGATATACCTTGTTATATCAATCTGAATTATATATTGATATTGATGTAATAAATAATAATACAAATATATCAAGCACTTACTTCTTCAATTAGAGTGATGCTATATTGCAATGATGTCAATTTAGAGAAAAATATTTGGTATTCTAAGAATACTAAAAACATGTACTTCTAGTTAATAGAGAATCTAAATGTGTGTTTAAGGGTTCAATTTAACAATAAATTAGATCTTTTGGATCTATCTGTTGATTCCTCATTTTGTTAAAAAGAATAGACTGAGTACCTTCATACTATCAGAACTTTATTTGTCAACTATATTAAAGAGATAATAACTAATAATAAATAGAGTTATCTAACAAATTTGCTGATTTCAAAAAAACTCACATAAGTCTCATCTAAACGACCCTGAAAACCTATTGGCAAACTCATTTTAATGACTTTTAATGAGAAATAAAAGAGAAGACCGAGTAGCTAAGACCTCTGTGGTCTGACGGCATTCTAATTAGATTCTTAAACCCTTAATCAAGGGTTCGATTTCCCACCTCTACAATCTCCTTTGTAATCTCAAAAAAAAGAGAAGACCAAGTAAAACTGAATAATAGAGATTTGTGTAGAATATACAGGTCTCATAAAATATGTAGAGGTAGTTGGTTTGACCATTTTTTATTTAAAAATAGAATTAATTTGCAAACAGCAAACATAAATTATATTAGAAATTCATTTTATCATGCATTTATCACATATTAGTGCGCTTAAACATATTTAAACTCAAATATTGATCTCGACCCTTTTAAAACATTGCTATTTTGTCCCACCGTGCCCACTCCTGAACTTTTGAAAATGGCGAAAAAATAAAAAGTAAAAAAAAAAATAAAAAGAAAGGAAAAAAAAAATGATAATTTCTCTAGAGCACTTAAATAATTGGTTCCTGCTACCCACACGTTCCTGTCATAACAACAGTTACGACCTGCTTTCTCTCTCTAGATTCCGATCTGTTCGAAAAAGAAATCATTCACAATTCTACCAATGACAATGGATCAGGCCGCCCTCACAACCGAACAGGTGAGTAAACACAGGCATCACGGATATATGATTCTGGATTCAATTTATTTTGTTCATTTTATTGAAATAATTAATTGCAGTAGACCTTTTTCTATTCACATTCGTTGATTGTTTCGAAACTGGAGTAGTGATTAGAGACGGCTCTGGATTAAGTGTAGTGGTTACTAATTCGGTTTCAATAGCGTATTATGATTGCGAATTCTGATCAATTCTGTGACGTTTTGAAGGTTTTGAGGAGAGATATTCCATGGGAGACTTACATGAGTACGAAGTTGATAACAGGAACAGGGCTCCAGCTGTTGAGGCGTTATGATAAGAAACCCGAGAATTACAAGGCTCAGTTGCTGGATGATGTAATTTTTTAGTCTTCTTTTTATCTTCCTTATTTTTTGGAATTCAACTAGAAAACTGTTACATTTAACTATTGATTTATCATTCTCATTGACGACAATCTTTACATTTTTCTCAATGAGTTTAATTGCTGTTGTGATTTCTGTCACTGCCATTGCAGTATTAGTAGCGATAAATGAAACAGGTGAGAAAACTGTTACTTTTCTTATTTTGATTGTACCATTGAGGAAAATAAGAGAACCCATGGGAGATCAGGGAGGATAGAAAAGAAACTTCAATAAACTCCATTTCTAGAAGTACTCACCACTCATATGAGCTCATGTCTTCCTTCACATGTGGTGAATAATCAATGACAACTTATTTTGCTACAATGTGTTTAGTTTCGTTAGTTTTTAGTAATAGTTGCAAGAATGCTTCCTTTGATTTTTCAAATTTTGAAATAAATCCAGGAAGTCTGAAATTTAATTTTAATGTTATTCAAGAGGAAACTGGTTCCTTGTCTCCTTTATTTTCCCAGACCCTTCATCAGATTCAAACGGAGGTTTTTGCGTTTCTACATTAATTTAAATGGAATTCAGATTTTGAAGAATTATTTTCCAAAATTTAGGAATATAATTTCCTGGCACCAAAAACAACATTAATCCAATTACTAGTTAACTGCAAGCCAGTGCTTCACATCCACCATCTTCGGCCTAAACACACCTGTATCCAAGTTAACTCCAGTAATCTGATTCACAATTAATGTAGTACAGTGAATGCATTGCCACTAGGGTAATAGACGTCAAATTTTATTATTATTTTTTTTCTTTTTTATCTAACTCTGTTGAAATGAGTTTGATAGATAAGTTAAACTAAATTACTACAATAAACTGTTTACAGGATGGTCCAGCCTACGTTCGTATACTTGTTAGCATTTTGCGTGACATCTTCAAGGAAGAAACTGTAGAATATGTTCTAGCTTTGATTGATGAAATGCTTACTGGTAAGTGGTAAAGGCATTCACCTTTTAATTATATATGTTACTGTTTTAAGGAACTGATGTATTTTTCATCCTCATGATAGCAAACCTGAAAAGAGCAAGGTTGTTTCATGATGCATCTCTTGCAAACGAAGATACATATGAGCCTTTCCTAAGGCAAGCATTCTTTACTGTTCTGTAAATTATAGTTTCTTAAGCCTATCTCAATGTAAAAATTCTGTTACCATTCAGTGAGGTATTTCCTCAAAAGTATTAGTTTTCCTTTTATCTTCTACAGCCTCCAGCATGACCCACCCCAAATACACCATCCGATCTCACCATGTCCCGTATCATTTTCCTGCATTCTGCTTGATGTAGCTCAATTTATACTGAAACATTCTCTTAAACAATATTTTGCAACCATGTTAAACACTTCCAGATTTGATCCACCACCCTTGCATTCACTTGGCTTTTCAACTTTATCACATGATGTGAATCCTTCTACACCCTGCGCTGACAAAGTAAACATGAAAGATGAAAACAGAAAACAGCAAAGAAAAGAAAATAAAGGATAGTAATTATACTAGTTTGAAGAGTCATTGAAGCTTATGCTTTAAATTGATTGAAGAATTTTACTTTTTCCATGTTGTCAAATTCCACAACCTTTAGCATTTTACCATTTTCTTCTTTTCCAGATTGCTCTGGAAAGGTAACTGGTTTATTCAAGAGAAGAGCTGTAAGATTCTTTCTCTGATAGCAAGGTGGGAAACAGTATCAGTTCCTTGTTAATGGTATTAAATACTGATTCGGGTAGTTTCCCTTCTTTCTAACAATCCTGCTTTGCCAATTCCAGTGCAAGGCCAAAGCCTCAGGATGCAGCCATTGCAAATGGAGCCTCGAAAGCGAAGAAAGAACTCACTACTATTGATGATGTTCTGAAAGGACTAGTGGAGTGGCTTTGTTCACAGGTCTGTAGTTCAAATTTCAAATTTTGTAATGTTTTTGGTATTGTCATTTAAATTTTTGAAGAGAACTATTTTTAAGATCTTACTGCAAAGGTGGAAGCATACTTTAAAATCTCTGTGAAATAGGAAAGTTAAATTTCTTTAGCAGTTCTGCAACTATATAAGGAACCTAATATACCGAAACTTTTAATAGGAAAAGATAGAAGATTAACAAAGGAAGTCAGAGCAGAGAACAAAAACAGAAATCTAAGAAATGCCTTTGAGAGGGGAAAAAGGTTCAAATTGTTATTATTATTATATTTTAACCTTTAGCAAATGAGAAGAAGACGGGTGTCTTGAAGAAGAATTATACTCTTGATCAAATATGTTTTGGTATTCACCAAGAGTAGATATCTAGCATTTAAACTATAACTTGATCATTATAGTTTTTCATCCTGAAGACGACGTCCCAACTGTAATAATCTAATTAAATGCCTACTGCAGTGGGCAAAACTTGGTGATATGGACAACTGACAGAAAAGATCCATAAACTACATTTGCTCTCATGGTGCTTTGATGCGGTAAAATAGTGAAATGCAGCTTATTGGTTGAGAAAATAAACACAAACTAATGAACCTGCCATAATGAGTGAAGTAACAATATTCTAGTCGGTCTATTGGAATTTGGAAATCTTTTAGGCTAGATTACATGATATAGCAAACTTCCCTGTCCTTACACTTGTCTATGCATACAGCTGAAGAAGCCTTCTCATCCTAGCCGTGGAATCCCAACAGCAATAAATTGTCTTGCAACTCTTCTTAAAGAGCCTGTGGTCAGATCTTCATTTGTTCAAGCAGATGGAGTAAAGCTGCTGGTTCCTCTAATTTCTCCAGCATCAACTCAACAATCTATTCAGGTAACACAAATATTGAGTTCAACTATAAGTTGAGTTCTCAATCTCATCCTAAGTCTTACAAAGTTACAATTTTTGAAACTAACGAATATCCAATATCTGTCTCTGTACTTCAGATTGATCATTCCTGAATTTTAATTTATTATTGAAACAGCTCCTCTATGAAACATGCCTATGTGTATGGCTATTATCTTACTATGAACCTGCAATTGAGCATTTGGCTACTTCTAGAAGCCTGCCACGTTTGATTGAAGTTGTTAAGGGCTCAACAAAAGAAAAGGTTAGTTCCTGTGCATTATTTATGTCCAGAATTGGGATGTCCATATATTATTTGTTTTAAGATGACATCTGTGTATCTTGTTTGGACTAATTCTTGAGATTTTTCTTTCTTTGGCAACCTTCTTGAGAATATTTCTGAGTATGCTTCAGTTTATTATTCTAGGGGGAAAAAATCTGTACTAGCAGACCTTCGTATTTGTTAAGCTGTCTGAGAAATTCTCACGACCACATTATGAAAAACGGTTTCTCTTCTATTCTCCTCATCTTTTGACATCTATCCTATGTTTGCTATTAGGTTGTCAGGGTAGTTGTCTTGACTCTTAGGAACTTGCTTCAAAAAGGGACCTTTGCTGCTCTTATGATAGATCTTGGACTGCCTCAGCTTGTCCAGAGTTTGAAAGCACAGGCATGGAGCGATGAGGTAAGAAGTATTTTCCGGATTTTGTAAAATTTTAATTGGTTGCTTATTTATTTCTCAAGTCAAAGTCAAGACAAGTGGCAAAAGCCATTTTTTTATAGGATGCTTTTTGTCAGTACAAATAAGGAAAAATAAAACCATGCCTTAAATGCATTTTGTGTGTGTCTGTGTGAGAAATTGAGGGTTGTCGTGCCTATTATATGCAGTTTTATGAGGTAAAATGTCTGCTATTTCTTTGCTTTGTGAGGTGTCCAGGGCAAATACCTCAACTGCAGAGAGCGAGGTTATGACATTTTGTCGGAAATGGATGGCTATAAAAAATTGTACAGCATAACCCAAAAACGTGTGGTAAAATAAATCCACCCGTTCATGGGCTGTATTTGAAATCAAGTAGTGTTGCATAGAAGCTCATTTGATTGCTTTCATTGTCTGTTTCGTGCAGCGACATCGTGGAAGTTTAACCTGCTTCTGTAATCATGGCTATGAGTCCTTTGACTGTGTCTTTCCTTTTTGCCTACATGATCTTCCAAACCCCATTCTAATCCTTGATACTTCCAGTGCTAATGTGATCCTTTTCTTATCAAAGGACTTGCTGGAGGCTTTGAATCAACTGGAGGAAGGATTGAAAGATAACATTAAGAAGCTAAGTTCTTTTGATAAGTACAAGCAGGAAGTCCTTCTTGGACATCTTGATTGGGCCCCTATGCACAAAGATCCTATATTCTGGCGGGAAAATATTACTAACTTTGAAGAAAATGATTTCCAGGTACTTTTCATGTCCTTGGCCTAATCTTCATTTCCCTATTCTTCTTTCGTCGACTTAAACCTCGAAAGTTAAGCTCATTTATTTTCATAGTTGTATCCGCCTTCAAATAAATTGAAGGAGAAATTTCTTGCATAAGCATTGCCAGAAGTGCTTGTTTTGCATATTTTTTAAG
>CAVNYN010232963.1:0-26454 GCA_963692815.1 Nyctanthes arbor-tristis
GGTGGTTTCGGGAGATTCCATGAACAACGGTGGTGGTGGGCTCGGGGTTTGATGGCTCGACAAAGAAAGGGAACAGTCTAGTTTGTAAGATTTGTTTGGGGGACAAATAAAACATTGCTGATGTGTAAAAATTTAATTGAGTTGTCAAATTTTTATTGGAGGGACGGCTAGCGAGATAGCAATTTGGGACAGCTGATCTCAATCCCATGAGGACAGTGGAGGGGAGGGGAGGTGGGGTTTGAACTTGAAACGTAAATATTTAACTATTACATCACTTATTCAAATCACTTAGAGAATTTAGACTTCTGATAAGAGAATTAGTCAATTAACAAAAATTAATTATAGCTACTAGTTAAATAAAATGTGTTAAAACAGAACAGGTTGTTTAAATTCTTATAAAATATAATAACTAATAAATAACATAAAAAAAAATTAAATGTTGAATGGAAAACAAAAGTTAAGTGGAATGAAAAATTATCATCATTTAGGAATTGGGACACAAGTAAATGAACACATCTTCGCAAAACAATACATTCACTAGGTCGGGCGAATTAATAACATAATTAGGCCCCGCCATACAGTTACTTCTCTCTACAAGAACGACAAATTCAATAACAAGTACATGATAGTAGTGATAAATGTGCCTCTTCATAATGCGGCGATAAAAGTAATGTTTATAATAAGCGCTTAAATCATGATTTAAGCTATTCCAAACGTTGTTTAGTCATGGAAATAGTGAGGTTGGCATACTTGGTCATCTCTGTCTTTAGAAATGCAATCACTAAGAATCTCTCTATACTTTCGAAAATTATGTCCATCATGCTTTCACCAAAGTGACCAACCGATAAGGGCTCTGCAACAGATCTCAAGCATTTTACAACGTTATACCCATCGTCGACTTTGAATGAATTCGGAGGAGAAAGATTGTCGGCACAAGCTGCCCATTCGATTTCAGAAGTCTATTTCAGCAACATTTGATTGTCGGACAAATGATGGTGAACGATCCCTCTTTTTCTATTTCTGCTTTCACTTTAGACGGTGATGGTGTGTAGATAGGCACATTGAACGACGATAGCTTCTTTTGTTCAATGAGTCCCTATATATAGTTCTGAAGGATGAGTATATATTTGGGATTAAATCCTCAAAATACACCAAGTAATTACAGATATGATCATGATAATAATTCAACAAAAACCTGTGAATGAATCAGAATTGGTTGTGACTTGTGACGAGGAAAAACCAAGGTTCACAAGTACGAGTCCATAGTCTTTGCAAGAAAGAAATTTTATCTACACAAATTAACTAGAGATCTCGTGAGAAGAAAATATCAAAATGTGACACCCAAGGGTGCATCAATTACAAGTACCAGGAAAGTATCCTATATTTGTCCATTTCTAGTGAAACAGATTGGGCTCCAAGTTTGGAGCCCCATCTATTTCATTAGCCGGATCGTATATTTATTAGATGTCAGAAAACATGTAACAAGTACTATCCATCCTTGACCGCAACAAGATTGAATAAGATCAAGGAATAGATATATTGCTAGTGTTTTCTTGTAGCCCTAATCAACGCTTCCTCTCATATGAAAATATGAATGTGCACAATAGCTATACCTTTATTATACATTTGTCTTGTCAGCATGCATGTGAAATAATAAACGTAAATGATGATACCTCGGAGACTAATTGTTTCAGTGTCACGCATAGGAGTTCCCAAATATAACAGCTTCCATTTCTACCATGATCGTCATTTTTCCTCCCCAATATTGTTAAAACCATGCGCCTACCACCCACTAATTCTGCCGAGCGACACTTCAAAAACATTGAAAAATCTTTCCGAAATTGCTCATGGTATGCGCGAATCATGCTCGGTGGACTTGTTCTTGTCAAGCATGTGTTCTCCTCATTCATCTCTACCGTGTCTGGAACCTACAATGAAAAGAAACAAAATGAGCATTACGGCCCGGGTCCTATGAAATATATAAATGTACAATCTGTCTTATCAAGTTAACCAAACATTTAGACAATACTCCCAACAAAACATTATGTATACTTTTTAGAAGTAGTAATTAATTACTTGAGAAAGCCAATGTAGACTATACAATGAATGAACAAAATGCAGGGTTGAGGCAGGAAAAATCCTGCCAAAGAATGAACGGGGGACTCCATTGAAGAAGTAAGGTCCAAATCCTGATCCCATTTCTTCTCTTAGTTTTTCTTGCATCCACGGCATTTTTTTGGAAGATGGAATTGAAATCATTTCCGGGAAGATCGTTCAAGTATATTTGAAATTCCGGTGACGATTTACGACCAAGTTTTCTTCGTAATTCATCGACTGTCTTCAAAGCCTCAATAACGGCAACGGAAGTACTTGGGCCAGAGGAACAGCCAAGATCTGCTATGGAGAAAATAGTACTATTTGAGGAAATGTTGGAATATGCACCACTAACTGCCTCCTCTCTTATTGCCTTTGTCATGGATATTACCTTCCCCTGTGAATGCACACAACATACAATGCTAAGTTTTATTGACCAAACATAAAAATAATGCATGGAAAACTTACAGAATGCTAACGATTTGCTTTGGGACACATTTTGAAAATTGGCACTCTTTAGGGTATCTACGGCGGTTGTGCTAATTTAAGCTATACCCACGTAAGCAAGAAAATAGAGTTTTGGTGATTGCTAATGACATATGGACAAGCTAATTTTAACAATTTTATAACAATCACATTCATGTGATTAGTGGCGAAGCCAGGCATCAGTAGAGGATGGGCTCGAGGGGTGAGCCGTATATAGTAATTTTAACAATTTCAACTATTCATTCTCATAAAATCTAACTCTTTTTTCAAACAAAAACACTTTGTTATTCACGCGTAGACAAATTATTTCGGGCACAATGACAAAAGGAATGGAGCATATGTACACAGTACCTGAAGTGCAGAGTTGGCTGCGTAACTATTCTCTCCAATTCCTCCATTCATGTGAAGCACTTCAATATTTTCCATATCTCTTGTGTCGTGTTGTGGTGATGTTGTGTTCTCCGGGAGTGAGCTATTTACAAAGGATTCGCTTAATACTTCAACTTTTGACTCTGCATATACAAAAACAGAATTTTACACGTAGTCTTCGATCCATAAAATGAATATACATCAGCAGTAAGAAGCGGGAACTGGTTTTTACACGTACTCTCATGCAATGAGACGTGGAAGCCATGCTGGGCTTCTTCATCAACTTTATCTGATTACAAAAAAAGGTTCACCGAAAATGGTAATAATTTTCACCCTTTGATAACAAACAAATCCTATTTCCTGCAAATTAATTTTACTATATTGATTTCCGCTTGTCATTCTTTCTTATTATCGTATATATTTATCATGGTTGAGAATTAAGGCCCATTTACCAATTGCATTCCTACTATCATTGTTTTATATAAAAAATTTTAATCGAGATAAGGAAAAAATAAAGGACAAATAGATATTTACCAATTGTCAAAGTTTTATCCTATATGAAAGATCTTTTATAATTATATGAAATTTCTTCACCAACCCACAACGCAAGTATTACAAGACAAATAATCTTGAAATTTGGCCACACCTAAGATTCATCAACCCTTTGAACCATATATGTCCTAAGAGTTACAAGATAACCTTCTCGTCAATTTTTCTCTTAAAAATTCACGCCACCCATACATTGAACAGAAAGAAAGCACAACCTATTTATATGAAAAAGCAATGTGCAAAAGACGAAAGAATCGTGTATCCTTTCAAACACAATATTGTGGAACTCGTCTTGCACCCTAATTCCTTTCCATATGAGTAATTTTGGAGACACCTGTATAGACATGCATGAATAAGTGACATGAGTCATTTGGTGATCTTTGATTGGTTATTTATGTGCCCGTGATAGGATTTTGAGATTTACAAACAGTCAATACATGATAACCAACTAAACATGTCACTCTTTTAGAGCACCCCAAAAGCTCTTGGTCTTGGTGTATGGTCCAACAAGAGAAAGGAAGACACAAAAAATTTCATGGGGCCTATATTTTTTTAAAATTTCTTTTTCTTTTAATAACTTTTTTCTCATTTACACTATTTTCCTTCACTTTTCTCCCCCGTATCCTGTGCAAGGTCTAAATTTGGACCTTCTTCACGATAACCAATGAACCATTTAACTCTTTTAGAGAGTCTATAATGCTCTTGGTCTTGGTGTATGGTCCAACAAGAGAGAGGAAGACACAAAAAATTTTGTGAGTCCCATATTTTTTTAATTTTCTTTTTCTTTTAATTTTTTTCTCATTCACACTATTTTTTCTTCACTTTTCTCCACCGTATCCCATGTAAGGCCTAAATTTGGACCTTCTTCAAAGACTTCAATACTACTATTTTATCATTATTTTTGAATTTCTATATATGTATATGTATCTCTCTCATTTTTTCACTTTTCCCTCTCTTTTTTCATATACCTCTTTCTACAAATATTTAATTAAAATATATAATCACTTTCTCTCCATCTCTCTCATCTACACCGTTCAAAATTTTCACATCCCCATTGGAGATGCTCTTATATCGAATACCTATGTCTCCCTAGATTTATTATTTCCATACTAGACAAATTGTGGACTCAGCAAACAAAGGAAATTCATGGAAAGCAAATCAAATTTGAGGACAATTGTCCAATTACACTACTAGAAAAGGTACCAATAGTAACAAAATTTTATAAACAGAACTAATTTGCTAATATTAGCAACAGAATACCAACGTATTAGTAAGAGAATATTATTTTATAATTTTTAAATAAATCATGCACACATAGCAACGGAATAAGTAATGGAAACATTTCTATTGCTACTTTTTAATTACAAATCTATTATTGAATAGTAACGGAAACCATTTGTCACTAATAATAATAAAAATTTTAGTAATAGAACCAATTTATTACGATTAGCAACAGAATAGTAATGTATTAGTAATTGAGGCATTTTTGTTGCCACTTTTAATTACCAATTCGTTACTGAATAGTAACAGAAACCGTATGTCACTATTAGCAACGGATTACTAGCAACTTAGTAACAAATATTCGTTTTTGTATTTTTTTAAATATATATTTAAAGTTACCAACGGAATCAGTAATGGAACTAGGTCAGTTGGTAATAATCCATTTCTAATCAGTTGTCATTTGTAGCGATCATTGACCGTTGCTATTCATAATGGACCTTTCTGTTGCTAATTTCTGAAAGAATGAAAACTTCACAATTATTTCACTTAAACTTTTCAAAAATTCCTGAAAATTTTGTTAAAAATTTTTCCTTTAAAATAGCATGTATAGATAGACACCACATGAATTTGAAATCAGAAAGTTTTTGAAGGGCACTTTCGTCTCAATTCGTAGAAAAATATTATTTGGAGAGAAGCAAACGACGCTCCGGTGTACATGGACAATACTACTAAAGTAATTGGAAAAAAGAATTTTGAAAATCAAACTTTTCACAGTGAATTGAACATTAGTCTCGTGTAAAGCTAATAAGATATACTAAAAATTAAAGTTATGTAAATTTGATTATTTGATTATAATGTTCGGCAATCCATTAGTAAAAAATATAATATGAAATAAATTTTTTAATTGTAATGTGGTTTATCCAATGAAAAAATATATAAAACAAAGATTTGAATCATCGACGAAGATTTTTATTTGGTGTTATTTGGTGGTTAAGGTTTAAAACAATGATTGTATATAAAATTCTTTATTAATTATCGTGTTTTTAAAACAAAAAAAAATACATTAATCACATTTTTATTTTAACAGAACCAAAAAAAATTAATAGACTGGCTTTTTTATTTTTTAGTTTTAATTAACAATGAATATATTTATAATTTAGAAAACCATTGAAAAAAAATATTTATATTAATTGACACATACAGATAAATTTAGAGGATAAGTGACATATATGAAATAATATATGACAAAAGTTTAATCAATAAAAAAGCCCTAATTTTGAAAAGGAAAATTAGATATTTTTAAATTGACAAAATTACTAGAACATACTTTATATAAATTATGAGGCAACATGTTAACAAATATATATATGGTAGCCTCCCAACCATCAGGACTCAAGTTTAAATCCCCATTGGAGCATTAGGGGAAATTAATTCTCACGTGTCTATGGTCTGGGTCGGGTACGGGTAGGGTCAGGTTAAACAAAAAAAATCTTATTTTTATTTTTTAAATTCTAGTCTATGATTAGTAACGAAATTAGTAATAAAAGTTTGTTGCTAATTAGTAACTCTTTTATCTGTTGGTAATTTAGTATCGGCCTAATCTATTGCTAATTTGTATCAGAAAGTTTTACGCTACTAATTAGTAACAGAAAATATTGTTCCTAATTAGTAATGAAATTTATATTCTGTTTCTAAATTAGTCACCATGGTATTAGTAAGAGTTTTAGTAACAGTACTTTTCTATTACTAATAGCGGTTAGAAACAAGATTGACCTGCTTAGCAATGGAAATTTCCGTTACCAATCGCCCCTTTTCTTGCAGTGCAATCATGTTAAAATTAGATTTCCCAAGTGCAAGACGTCTCCAACCTTTTTTCCCAATTTTAAGTCCTCCTAATGTTGGTGACTTTTTGCAATAGACCTGCATTAATGAAGTTTATAGGCAAAACAGAGGTAGTGTGAAATGTAAAATGAAAATACTTTTCATTAAGTTAATGAATTTGAGGAATACATCGTTATATATGTACAACACAGTTCACAAGTGAAGAAAATTAAAGAAAGAAATAAACTATGCTTGGAAGGGAACAAATCACTAACGGAGCTTTCCATTGTTGATTGCTTTGCTGTCATCTTGAGCTATCACCAACAACTCTTTTCAAATCATCTTGAGTTAATTTCTTTGCTGTGGATTTTTATCTAACAAAATATTATCACTTTCACACTCCCTCAAGGTTGGCAGTTTAATGGAATGAAAGTCAAGCTTGCGTCTGAGTACTTGAAAAGGCTCTTTCGGTAAAGCTTTGATTAATAAATCGGCAATTTGATTTTTGGTTGATAGGTAGCTAATGCGACTTTCAATTTTAACAGCTCTTTCCCATACAAAGTGGTAATCGACTTCAATGTGCTTGGCGCGAGCTTGAAACAGCAGATTGTAAGCAAGATGTATGGCACTTCTATTGTCACAAAGGAGATGAGAACGACGTTCTACTGAAAGACCAAGATCATGGAACAGATATTTAAGCCATGAAATTTTAGCGGCTGTTGTTGCTACAGCTCGATATTCAGCTTTGGTACTTGAAGAGACTGTAGATTGTTTCTTAGATAACCATGAGATACAATTTGGTCCTAAGAAGTTACAATACCCAGAAGTGCTTCTTCTATTAATTGGACAACTATGGAAGACCATAATTTAATGTACCTTTAATATATTCGGATAATTCTTTTAATAGCTCGAAGGTCTTTAATATATTGGGGGTGTCCCCAACCATGGAATTTAAAGGAATTTAGAATTCCATGACATTTTAGGTGTCCTCAATTTAGATTTTTATGGAATCCATCAAATTTTGGGGTCCTCAATTTGGATTTTAATGGATTCCACGAAAATCCAGTGTCCTCAAACATCCGATAGATTCCATGGATTTCTTATATGAATGGATTTGAATAGATTTAGATGGAATTATAAGCTATTTTTATAAAGGAAAAATTTCACACAAATCCCATCTCCCCCCTCCCCTGGATTTCAAAATCCATTTTTCCCAATTAAAAAAAAAAAGATTATTTACAACAAAAACAAAAAAAATCAGAACGTATATTTCTCTCTATTCGATATCGTTTATTCGTCTTCTATCTCTCAACTTCTCAACGCAAGTCCCTTCTCATTTGACATCCTCTTACGACAACAATTTGATAAGGTAATTTCTTCTCTATTTGTATTTTTGAGTCAATATCAGGTTTTGTGAATAAACACCGTGGATTCTCATTTTTATTTTCATGAGTTCAATGATTTTGCTTACTGTGGAAATTGCTTATACCTTAGGAATGAAAAGTTGAATTGCTTGCGGAGCATAAGTAGACAAGAAAGTAAAGCTAAGAAAAATTCACGAAGAATTCTCCTCACCACTTGAACGATTTTGTATTATCGAATTAATTAATAAAAGCCATTAGTTTCTGCACGACTTGTGATTAATTAAAACAGTGTTTTATTGAATTAATTTATGTACCATTTGTGAAATCAATTAACTGAAAACAATATATTATCGAATTATTTTAGCAATGATGAGCTTTCGTATATGTAGTTGAGATATGCAGTTGAGAGAGTATTCAACGTATTTAAATCAAGATTTGCAATTTTGAAGTCAGCGCCTCCATTCCCATTCAAAATGCAAGCAGAGTTAGTATTGACTTATGCAGGATTGCATAATTTTCTTGCAAAGAATGTCGTTTTGATGCATTTCCTATTGAACCAGATGACGAAGATTTATCTCAACCATCTTTATTGACAGAAATTGAAGATGATGTGTGTATTATCCAAACTCAAGAAGAACAAAAAGAAAATGCAAATGAATGGAGAAATAACATAGCTCAATAAATTTGGAGAGATGCCTTGAATGAAGATAATAGAGATTGACTCAAAAGACTATGATTTTCGTTTTGGAAATTTAACAAACTTTTGACCATTTCAAATTATATTTATGTAAGATAACTACTTTATGGAACTATTTTTTTCTTCTTTTTTTTGGTTAATGACTTTGTTTGAATATTTATGTTTTTTTACATTTTTTGATGATCATGAAGTTATGGTAGTTTTATAAAAAATCCATTAATTCTATATTTGAGGATAACAACAAATTTCATTAAAATTTATTAAAATCCACACAAATCCATGGTATAGAATTCCATTAGAATCTGATGGATTCTGTGGAATTCTATTAAAATCTATGAAATCTGAAAATCTTAAAAAAATCCTTCAAATTTCATGTTGGGGACACCCCAAAAGTGTGGATTTTTGAAATTGTTGACATACTAATTATGGCATGGGTGCGGTCTGCTCTAGTGAGTGTAATGTATTGGAGGGAACCACATAATTGGCAAAATTTAATAGGATCTGTTGGCTCATCATCATCTGGTAAATGGTTGTATTTTATTGTCATTGGAGTGTTTATTTTAGATGCCTCAAGCATTTGTGTTTCGATAAGGAGATCACGGGCATATCTTATTTGAGATAAAAAGAGGCCACTAGAAAATATTTGATTTCAAGGCCAAGAAAATAATGTAAATGCCTTAAGTCCTTGATAGCAAAATCCCTGTTTGTGCGTTCAATGAGATGAGTCATAGCAGTAAGGGAATTTCCTATGAGAATTACGTCATCAACATAAACTAGTAAATGAATAATAATAGACCCATGGCGATAAATAAATAGAGAACAATTAGCTTGACTTAATTTAAAGCCAACAGAGAGAAGACATGAAGAGAATTTTGCAAACCAAGCACGCGGTGCTTGTTTAAGACCATAAAGAGATTTTTGAAGAAGGCAAACGTGGTTTGGAAATCTAAGATTCACAAAACCAAGTGGTTAATTTTTCCATCAAAACTTGTTCAGTGAGTGTTCCATGGGGAAAAGCATTCTTGACATCTAATTGTTTAAGAGGCCATTGAAAGTGAACAACAAGGGATATAATAATACGAATTGTTGTAGCCTTAGCAAGAGGGCTAAAAGTTTCTTCAAAATCAAGTCCTGGAATTTGGTTGCAGCCTTTTACCCCAAGACGTGCCTTAAAACAATCTATGGTGCCATCTCCTCTTGCATGCATCTCTCCAGTTTTGGTATTTAAGGGCAGATTTAATGGATCTAGGTTCAAGAATTAATGATACATTAGGGGAATGAGAGTTTAAGGTTGTGGGGCTGAAATAGCACTTATAATTGCTAAGGTAAGATGGGGGTCGTGGTCTCATAGGTTTCGAATTGGATGAGACACCTGTCCAGGTTCTGAGGGAAAGGATGTTATTGGGGATCTTGATTGTGGAGGAGATGATCATGTTGGAGTAGTTCATCATTTGCTAACAGTGGACTGTTTTTAATTGGCACATATTGTAACTCCCTAAATTTTAAAAATACTTGGAGCGTTAGTTTGATTTTTCTTGCTGATTTATAATATAATTTAATGCGGAAAATGACAACATAAAAGTTTTAAAAGTACAGAAAGCAAATATAGTACATCAATTCATGACAATTGTAACAAAATAATTAGAGTTTATCAAGTATTTCTCCATGAAAGATAAACAAGTTTTTCAAAAGATCAATTCTTCATAATACATATTAATTATAGTCACCGCTTGTTATTTTACCACTGGCTCTGAAACCTGAAATTTTTTAGTTTCGAAAGAATGAGTATTTTATATGAAATACTCAGTAGACTCAAGCGCATATCAATTAATTTACATGATAAATGGTACACGTAGGCATATAAATTCTTTAAAGGTAGAACCCTTAATTCTTTTGCAAACAAGCACTGTATAATAAATGCGAGTTGAACATTCCTAATAGATATCACTGCTCTTATTCCTACTCTTACATGAGAAACAAGCTAAGCATAGCAAAAGCAAGTTCTCAATTTTTAGTGATACAAATTATGCGTATAATCAAGAGATCTTGTATATACATTATGCAATTCTTATCATCACATATCCATATATAACATTCACCATGCAAATCAATTAATATTGCGTAATCTTTAAAAGGTTTTTGAATAAAGAGTGTGCCTTTTGGTTTTCTTGAGTTGAGCTTTGAATCTTGAAGCTAGCTTCCTAAGCGTCTGATTGCTCCGTCTAGTCAATACAAGAAATTAATTAAAGTTAGGAATTGAAAATTAAAGTTTCGTAATTAAATTAAAAGTTTGGAGGCTAAAGTGAAACAATTGAAATGTAGAACGTGAGTGAAAATGTGTTTCAAATGATTTTGAGGGCTAAATTGGGAAAGAACTAAAATTAAGGGTAAATAGGACTTAAATCATGAGTTAGGAGACTGAAAAGGCTAAACTCAAAATTTATAGAAACTGAAATATCACATCTTAGAACTTATGGGACCACATAAGCTAACTTTGAAAGTCTGGGGCTTGAAACATTTCTGAGTGGACTTTAAAAACTATTTTGAAAGAAAGCAGAACTTAGAAAACTAATTAGAAGGTGCGTAAACTAGAGGAATCAACTTATTGTACTTAAAACGCTGGGGGACCCCTGAAATAAATATAATAACTCTTCAAATTTGCAAAACCGTCCACCCCTAAAAATAAACATTCTGTGTATCTGTATATATATACACACACACATACAGAAGACACATGCACAAAATTGGATGATTTCTTGGCAAAAAATCATGGTTCTTACGACAAATTATGGGGAAAATTATGCTCTCAACGAGCTCTATTCATCTACGTATGTATTTGAGTGAATGGTGGAAGGTTTTGACGGAGGTTGGTTTCGAAAAGCTTTGTTTTACGGTGAAAGGAGGTGGCTTCCAGTCAAGATATTGATATATTTGGGTTCTACATGGCAGGCGAAGCTAATAGTATGGATTTTGCGGCCTGTGGTCGAACTTAGAGTTTGGGCATTCACGAGCAGTGGCTCGGTTTCGAGCTCGGTTATGAGGCTTTGAAGGTAGCATGGTATGGTTTATATCTCTATCTTCTAATATATGGAATTTAGGGGCCTTTGTGTATGTGTTGTTTGCAAGAGGGGAAGAATGTGATATAGGAAGTGTGTATTTTGTTGCTTATGAAAATCACAGAGAGGCAGCAGCAGGAAGGAGACATTGGAGAGGGGCAAAAAAAAAAAAAGTACCTGGGCTGTGGAAAATGTGGATTGTAGAGGGGAATGGGATAGCAATGCTATTTATGGATTTTATTTGTCATCTAGGGTTATCTTCTTGAATAGGGTTAAAATAGAGTTTTGTTAATCGGAGTAAAATATTTAATTATTGGGCTTGATTTTGGCCATGATTTGAAGGGAAAAAAAGTTTGCATACATCTAAGAATTTGGATTAAAATGAAGAATCATAAGTTTTGGGTTTCAATTAATTTAAATTGTTATTTTTATTATGAAATAATCGGTTTAATTTCAAATTACTTAAATTGGAATTTGTTAGTATAGTTTCGATCATTAGTTCTTATAATTGTTTCGTTACAATACCTTTAAAGTTTAAAACAAAATTATAATTATGATTAGACGAGCGAGACAACAAAATTTGACTATTCAAACTTATTTAGGCACATTATAGTGACACGTTTATTAAAATAAAAATTTTAAATGGAAAAATTTTTCTGTTGCTACAAATATGAGTGAGATGAGTTTAGTGGTACAGGTTCAGATGTATCGGAAGTAGGAGATAACAACTCAAAGCCAAAATGATGTAGCTTTGGAGATTCACTATTTCCAATAATGTTTAGAGTCAGATTGAGGATTATTTGGTTTTGATAACCACTAGTATATTACCCGTGCATTTCACAAGATCAAAGAATTAAAAACTATTTTTTCTTAAATTGTTGTATAGATGACCCTTAATTATTTTAAGTCAAAAATTAGATAAGTTTTATTAATTTAACTAATAATTAGCTGTGGATGAAACTCTAAAACATGTGGAATTTTAAGTGAATTAACTATTTTTTTTAAACAAAAGATCTTGCCGAACCTTTGGATTGAACTCTAACTAAAGTTTATTGATAACCTTTAGATAATAAAACCAATCAAACATAATTATTATTTCTTTGTCATAATCATCTTATTATAATTATTCAAGGAAAAAATGCAATTTAATTTACAGTAATTAGATTAAGTGGTATATAGCCAGAACAAAGTCCTGAGTTAAAGTCTATACTAAATTTGCTAATGCCTCTCCCCTAAGTTCTCCAATGATAACAATAATCTATATATATATATATATAATAAGAGAATGACGGCTTTTTCCGCTCTTTTTCTGGCTCTCTAGGGTTTCTGGCTCTATAAAGTTTCTAGCTCTATAAGATTTTTAGTGATATCATTTAATTCTTTTTTTGTATTTTTATTTTTATCTTTTTTTCCCTTGAGATTGTTATACTAATTTTTTAAATAATATTAACTTGTTCCTTTATTAACTCATATCCGATCCTCAATTCACAGTGGTTTCTTTAGCTAAATATTTTGAATTAGGGATCTGTCACTTATAAAATCAAACACGAAATTAATTAAGATTTCTATTTCAAAAAAAAAAACATATAGTAATTTTTATGATTCGAAAACCTAAAGATAACGCGTCTCTAAACCAATAAATTGTTAAAAATCTGTAACAGTAATTATAAATTTCAATTTTTAATAACTTTTTAAGAATTTTTTATATGGTTATTGTACTCCAATAATCAATTGATTTTTTTAAAAAATTATAGTACTCTAATTTGTCGATTCTATAATTAAATTAGAACTTTTTGATAATTTAAGTCTTACTGTATTTAGAGTTGGAATATTTATTTGAGAGATGGACCAAATATTGATATAGTTGCACTATAATAGTTGTTCAACAATTTTTATTAAACATTTTATTTTTATTGGATCACCTTAATTAATTTTTATTTATATATGTATAATTAACTGGCATTGTAATTCAAACAAATGCTACGACAGTTATGTTTTTCGTATTCTAGACAGAAAGTCCTGGATTGAAACACACCCGCCCCTCCCCTCCCCTATACCCACTGTATAAAAAAAAAAGAAAAAAAAGAAAAAAAAGAAAGCCGATCTTAACTGGTACAAAAAGTGTTACTGACAAATAAATTCAAATATAATAGAATGGTAATAAAAACTTATGTTTCATAATATTAATATGACTCAACTAGCTGTATCAATAATTTATATTAAATTTTTGTGTAAAAATTCATTGACATTTATCATTAGAGTAGTTATATGGAGAAATATTTATTTGACATAAATAACTGATATTAGCACCCCTCCCGCCCCTTATACACACTGTATGAAAAAATTAACTGGCGTAAAAAATGTTACCGACAAATAAATCAATTTAAATATGATAGAATAGTTATAAAATTTTATATTTCATAATGCTAACATATAACTTAACTGGCTGTATTAATAATTTATTAAATTTTTGTAAAAAAAATTATTGACATTTGTTATTAGAGTAATTTTAATTGGACATATTTATCTGATATAAATAACTGATATTTGTTAGTTGACAAACGTGAATTAGTTGTTTATATGCAAGTAGTGAATCTGAAGGCCCACGGTCATCAAATGCATGGTTGACAGTTAAACATGTCACTTTTTCATGCCAGATAAATATGTCTCCCTAAAATTACTATTGTTATTATTATTTTTAGATCCCGTGCAACGCACGGGTGAGAATTCTAGTAGTAATAGTAGTAGTAGTAATAATAATAATAATAATAATAATAATAATAATAATAATAATAATAATAATAATAATGCAATACCCACCCTTCAATCCATAAACTAGCTAATTACAGATCCAACAATTGGCACTCATATTACTTCGCATACATTATTTATCTAACCCGTATATAAGAACTCTAAAGTCTACGGAGGTACGTTAGAAAAAATGGTAATATGCCAAATGTATTTTACAATTATGAAAATCATTCAAATCATTTCACGGAAATCAGTTGCGCCTTAACATGATTGATACCTTAATATGATTGATAATAACCAATCTATGAATGCAAATACATAAAAAAATAATTATGAGACAAATCAAGGCACATTTTATGGCACAATTAGTCAGATTTTTGTTACGCTGTGCATGCAATAAATAAATAAGTGAACAAATAAAGGCACACATTCTTACAAAAAAAAATGTCATTATAATTTTTACAAACTCAAAAAGAAAGAAAGAAGAGTCTATAAAGAAGCCAATCATTTCATATATTGCTTAAAAGATGTTATTTAATTATGTTTACAAATTCACGATTAAACCTCCCTTTTTTTTTACACCACAAATCTGAAAAATCGTGAGAAAAAATTGTTTTCAAGATAGCTCAAGATAGTCAACAAAATGTTGTTATTGGAACCAAAATTAGATTTACAATTTGCAAAATGCTGTTAAGGCACCATCGTTTCACACGGGTGCATGTATCCATGGCGTGCAAATTTGAATGCACATTCTGTGGGATGACTTGGCAGTACTTGTTAGAGGTGTCTTGACTGAATTGGTAATAGCCGATTTAACAGAATTTATATTTTGTTACTAATTAGCAATTAAAGTTTCTGTTACTAATTAGTAATGGACTAGGTCGTTACTAAATTGCCGACCGAAGAAAAAATCCCCTTGCTAATTATGATTTAGATTTAAAAAAAAAATCATGCAATTTTCTTCAGTTTTCAACAAAAGGTTAGAATAATGTTAATTTCCATTTATAAACATACTATTCAAGTTCGAACAAAATTACCAATCTATAATTTCAAGAGTTTCACGGCTAAAGACTATTCATTATACAAAAAATAAGTTCGGCTACATGCAGATAGTTGTACTCCACTTGATCCTTCTTTTCGTATGAATCCAAATGTACCTAAATTTAAAGCAATGAAATTAATAATTAGTAACACAAAAAATTACATGAATCAATTAATGAAATGTTAAGGTCTACTTAATTTCCTGAATAATATAAATGTATATACTTGACCGTGGACATCACAAGCAACTTTCAAGCTTCCTAGCACAAGGAAGGAAAAGTATATATGAGCAATCTCTCTTTCAAAATCATAATCCACGTATAACATAATTGTCCAAGCAAACCTAAGAACACTTCGTTTGTAACACTAGAAACCTGCAAATTGATAGCTAATTTACCTTTCTGTTGCTTGTTAGATAACTACCCTTGTCTAAGGATAGTTTGAGGGCATCCTCAACATTTGGGAAAAAAATTCAAGTTATGATAAACGATAAGAAGCTAAAGAATAAAATGCAGCTACAAGAACTCAAAGCATATTATTTTTTACTTTTTTATCACGTTCGAGTTACATTATGAGATATAGCTTAGTAAAATAACATAACATATCCATTTGGAAATACCATCTGTAACCCGAACTCACATATATCCATAATACAAGACAAACTAATTACTAAAGAATAACGAATTCAACCGTTAATTCACTAGTTGACAATGAGTTGAGCTCTGAACCACATTAATTACTAAGTACCACCCAGCTAAATAGCTCAGGTAGTCTAAAGTACTAGGAAACTGAAGCAGTCACAGATTGCTTATAAACAAAGGCTATACGGCTATACCTTTAAAAATGATGGCCTTCAACTATGGCTTGAGAGCTTCTAAACCCTTTTGTTCAGGATCATTTAATCCTTGAATGTCTGATTGGATCAAGACTCAAGAGTGTCTATGTAGGAATTAAAGTTGATGCAAGATAGTTCCTGCGAAGCAAATTAATCAGGATATTAATTTAGAATCTCAAGACTGTTAAACTGGTTCATAATTAATTTTTACTTATCATTCTGACAACGTATGAATTTAAAGCTGAAGCTTTTCTTAGGGAGGCCGAAGGAATCAAATTTTGTTGGGATTTCCTTATTAGTTGATAACATATTTCATTGATATTTACCGGTTGAAATTTTTGCTAATGGGAAATCCATTTTATGTAGCTACAGAAGGGAAAAGGAAATATCACTTGGATTGTTTAGTAGCTATTAAAGATTACTTTAGAATCTTTTTCATTACATTGAGGTTTCTCTTCTAGTCAAAAATGTTCAAACCCTTTCAAAAATTTTGCAACGAACCCTTCCACCCCAGTTGGCCTACATCAATACAAGCTACATGTACTTTGAATCCATGTGGCATGCTTCCATATTTTGTTCACATGGCATGGGAGGTCTTGTAACAAAAAATTTCAGAAGAGTTTTTTTAACACCACTCCACTCCTTTTCTAGCATGATATATTTTACTAAAGCAAATAGAAATTAGAATATATAAAATTCCCCCCTGCAGTTTATGCGTTAGTTTCTCTACTTAAGAATCCCGTCAGATTGGACAGTACAGAGTTAGTTAACATTTTGCCGGCCATTTAAATTTGTGACTTTGTTTTGCTCCAGTATTTCTTATATTTGCTAACTTTTATTCATAATAACTAATAAGTTGCGAAAATATTCCCTCAGATTGCTCAATGAAGGAATTTAAAATTGCAAGACACTATATAAATCCAAGTGTTGTGGTCCCGTAAAGATAAGATAGAGCCGTCAGAGAAACGTCGTTGATACCTTGTTCGGTAATACTTTCCGATGGTTTTCAGATGCCCGTCGGAGATCACTGACGGATCCGTGCCGTTAGAAATTTCTAACGGTCTCGTGTTCCATCAGTAATTTCCAATAACCTTGTCCGTCAGAGATTCCGACATACCTGCCCGTCAATATTTTCTGACGGAGTTTTCCATCAAAAATCTCTGACGGATTCTTAGACAGAAGTTTTTGGCGGATATTATCTATCAGAAATTGTGACTGAAACCTTTAAATAGCTTTCCACGGAAACTGCTGTATTGTTTGTACATAATTTTTTTCATGCTAATTTACTAATTTCAATCAATCAAGAGAGCTAAAAATCAATTGAGAATTTAAATTGCATAATCAATGCAGCATATATACACAAAGGGGCAAAAATAGTGTTCAACAATGGTGTTGTTTGTTAGAACCATAGATACAAAAGTTAAGTTTCCACAACATGTTGTTTGCTGAACCTCATACACAAGGTGCAAAAGTAGAGAGTAGCACAAGGTTTATAAAGTACTAGCCAAGCTCGACCCCTTTGGCCGTTGTTGAGCATCGTCATCGCCTTCTCAAGTGCCTCTATGCGTCTTTGGCGTCTTTCCTCTAACTCCTCAATATCCTTGCACCTCTTTTCCTTCACATCTCTTTGAAAATCCTACATCTCTTTTCTTATTCACTTCTCTAATTCTGCCTTCTCTCTGGTGATTTGTTCAGCTGTTTGTCTCAAAGATACCATCTGTTCATTTATGTTAAACCTAGAATGAGAGCTACGAGAGGAATTGACCACTTTAGTTGTAACGCTCCAAAATTTCATTTATATTTCTTTGAATTTTTTCTTGAATTTTAGGAATAAAATAAAGTGCCATACTCAATTTTATTAAAGACAAAATTATTTATTAAGAATAAAATATAATATTTTTAAGATGATGATTATCCGTTAAGGATAATTGTGAATTTACTCTAGGGTAAATGTGCAATTAAATGAAAATTTAATTGCAAGTTAACTTTTAGGAAAAACTATAAATAATTAGAAAATAATATATATATATATATATAATAATCAAAAGCCCAGGTACGCGTTTTTTTCTTTCAAAGTGGATGGCCAAGTAAATACTGGCCAGCCAGAATGTAAAACATTCTGGCGACCAAGCAAGGTATTTACCTGGCTAGCTAGGTAGTATTGTCCGGCCAGCCAGGTAGCCTACTCGGTTAGTCAAGTAATTTCTATATCCTTTTAACATTTATACTTTATAGTGTGGTTTTAATATGGTGTATATATATATGTGATATAGGGATAGAGTGTTCAAACAGCGTTAGAGGTAAATATGATAACTTCACTTACAGTACAAAGCTTAAGTTGGGTGAGTATATGCTCCTTACATGCGATACGTGAATGATGTGAACATGTTTACTCATGTGTATTCACTAATTGATATTATTATACCTTGCTTGATGTGTAGCACGGTGAGTATGCATACATTGAGCATGTGGATGATTAGAATATGTTAGGAACATTTCATGATGTGATGAGTTATGCATTGGTGATGCTGTGAATGATTTGCATGATGTCCCCATATTATGCACCGCTTGAGTAGGCATCCAGGTAGATATATCACTTGGGGCAGTGCACTCCCTGTGGGTGTTGGGGGCTCGGCGGCTGGCTGAGTAAGTATATGCACTGGACGCAATGTTGAGGGCCCGGCAGCCCACAGTTTGGGTATATATACTAGACGCAATATTGGGGGCTCAATAGTGGACATAATATCGCCAGGCCTTGTCTTTTGATATTTGTAAATCCCTAGCGATAGTCAAGGCATGATAAGTCTTTAGGAACAAGGCTTGTGCATGCTGTATATATTGACAGGTCTTATTTACGACTAGCTTATACGGTGCTTTATACGTGGGACGCGGACCTGTATGACTGATTGGTTGTATGTGATGGCATATCAGTTCATTTGTTAGGCATGGATGTTATCATGCTTATTGAGTCTTTATGGCTCATGTAGTTGCTTTATACTATACATTTAAGCGTCAACAATGCACATTATTGGAAGTTCAAGGAGGTCAGACTGAGATACGCTGAATCATGCTGATTTATTCGAGGTGAATAATTACATTTCCCTGTGCGGGATAAAGTAGTATATTGCATTTTTCTTGAGGGGAGGGGCGTTACTTGTGTACCGGTCTCCGAACTCCCCAACCCATAGGATCAACCTTTGCATGTGCCGCCAGCTACTTCCGTTCGTGCTTCCTCATCAAAGAAGGGATGGGTTGATGTGTTGGTACCATGCTTTTCTTCCATTATAGTATTATACTTATCCTGAAATTGAATGAATAAATTAACAATTTGACACTTTTCAAACCATAAATGGTAAACCAATTTTAGGGCATAACTAATCTAGCTTTCAAGATGTATTATGTAATGTCTTTGTAATATGTAATTATATAATGTTGTTGTGTAAATGCAACACCTGGAGAGCTTGCATGAAGGATTAAGCCCAGATGAGGCTTCTCTTTTTCTTCTTAACAAGAAATTTTGGATTTCATAAATGGAAAAGTATGCAAAGAAAACTAAAAGGGTAACATCATTCCAATGGCACCAAAAATCAAAGAAAGCGCATGAAACAAAGAAAGACAAGAAAAGAAAAACGGTGCAAGATTAAAAAAACAGCCCCCAAATTCTTGTTCATCCTTAAGAAAAGAACTCTAGAATATCGGACTTTTGTTAATTATTATGTAGCTTATCCCTACGTAATTAATTTGCTTGTTGAATTTGAATGATATTCTCTAAAATAGATTTCAATCCCAATATCAAAACAACAAAGTATCCTCTTTGACATAGCCCTTTTGTCATTTAAGCTCTCTTTCTAATTAATGCTCTATGTTCTATTAAGTTGCCCAAGGAAAAGAGCAGAAAACATAAGTTAAAAAATTTCTATGGAAATAACATACTGGTTCACTTTCTCATTTCTTCATTTTTTTTCTATTTACTGAACTATGTAGATTTTTTCTTCAAAATGTTTTAGTCCTTCAATGCTCAGTGAAGCCTAAGTATGGTTTTTTATCCCTTTTTTTTCTAGAATTGGGCATTATTAATGTGTTGACTCCATTTTATCGGATTTCTTGTAAGAGGGTAATTCTTACTCAACGCCACTCAACTTTCTAAATCACTTGCAACTTAAAATGAGTGTCACTCTATTACTAGGATCAATGATATGTATAGGTAATTCTATTTGCAAATGGATCTTGCGTCTTGTAACCCATCTATCCACATGCACTTTATAGTTCCATGAGACCTAGAGATTAGATCAGTAGAGTTTCTAGTCCTCTATTGTGTAGTAGCGACCTTTAGTCTTAGCTATTAGTATACATCTTTTCAGCAGTAAACTGAGGGTAAGACTTAAAACCAAATACACAATAGCAACTTAAAATAAAAACCAAACCCCAATAGTCACAATTTAGAGCAAATAGCACATGAGTTGAAGTGGCTTACATTGATAGCATGCGACTTAGCATCAATAAAATCATCATCCTTCTTATGTGTCCTTATGAAAAGTGCCAATCCTGTCAGAGGTGCATTGTTGTTTGCTTTTTGCTATTTAAAAAAAACAAAGAAGCAAAAAGGAATTTCAATGTGATAATGTCACATTGCAAACCTAAGAAACGAATGACATTAATAAAAATGAACAACCAAACAAGTCTTATGAATAGCCACTACTACATATTTGAACAAAAAAAATTCATAATACATATTGGTTGGTGGAAAATACGACAGCTATACAACACGAGGTGGCATTTTTAAAATATCAACGATTAGTATACATGTTGGTTCTTTAAAAAAACCATCGTGTATACTTGAAAAGAAAAAATTGGCGTTGGTTGCCAACTGGCAACTGACACCTATTGTTTACAAATACACGTTGGTTTTGAAAAAGAACCAATGTGTATACCGATGCCTATTGCATTGTTAAAATCACGGCCGGATCCAACAATCAGTAAGCTTTTAACTTTTGCCTTAAACTTTCGAAGCCCGGCACGGAAAGCGAATCCCCCAAGTTCGACCTCTAAATCCCTATATCTCCATTCACCTTCCATCCAACGAGCATGCATTGGCAATTTGTGAGCTGCAAGCTCATAGCATCTACCTTTCATTCGATCCCATTTGGAGCACAACTTTAGATAGCTTTTTCTCCGCTTCTTCAAAGCATTTGTAAGGTAATTATTCTCCATTTTTTGGTTAGTTTGTAAGTGTGGAAGATTTAGTTTAATTACATTTTGGGAATTATGATTTTAGTTTGTGTGCATTTGGTAAACATGATTTTTGTTGATTTTAGTGCATGTATATAATTTATTGGGCATTGTTTGTAAAATAAATTTATGCATTGTTATGAGTACACAAGACTTAATTAGATTTCATGAATTTGTGGGATTTTTATAGAAGTTGGAAATGTTGCACACTACAAGCTCGATAAAAGTCCTCACAAAGATTTCTTTTGAAATTGATGCATTGCCTAGAGAAATGGATAACTAAAAATGTGTTGCTAGTGTATATGTATTTAAAAAATGTTGATAGAGAAATAAATTAAGAAAATATCATAATGTAAAAATTCTTTGCTTTGGCTTGTTATGTAAATAAACATATAATTAAGAAGACAAATGACTTAAGAAAATTAAATAATGAAAAATTCTGTCTTTAAGTTTATAATACAAATAATCAAATACGTAACTAACAAAGAATATTGATATAAGTAAACAGTGAAAATCAAATAATCTAAAAATTCTTTAATTAAGCCTGTGATAGAAATAAATATATAATTAACATGATAAATAAGTTTAAAAAAATCAAATAATGAAAAATTCTTTCATTAAGTTTGTGATACAAATTAATGAATATGTAAATAATAAACAATATTGATGTAGAAATAAATTATAGAAATCAAATAGCGTAAAAATTTATTTGATTAAGTTTGTGATGTAAATATATGTGTAAGTAACAAGTATGAGTTAAACTAATGAATTAAGGAAATCAAATAATGTACAAAAATTATCCGTTAAAAATAAGTAACTCTTGTGTTGGCCCTCTCGATAGGTCTTGAGATATGTATCGGTTGGATGTATGGGACATGTGTCACACTAGAATATTTGAATCGAGTTGAAGCGTTTGTAAAATTTTCCAAGGATAGTAGAAAAAGGAAACGAGAATAATTCATGGCTTTTCCCTGCCGCGATTGTAAGAATCTGAAAAAGTATCATAACTATATGGAAGTGAAGAACCATTTGATTAGGCGTGGTTTTAAGGATGGTTATACGAGGTGGTTTTGACATAGTGAGGGTTTACATCCTAGGATGAGCACTGGTGACAATAAGGGTGCTTAAGAGAAGAACATTGTAAACAAAAGTGATGAGATTAATATGGCTAGAAAAGATAATGATATCCAGAATGATCGGATAGATGAAATGATGTGTGATATACGAGAAGATTTCATTGAGAGTCCGCACATTTTTAGCAGCCTATTCATCGATTCTGAAAAGCCTTTGTTTCCTTGATGTGGCCAGAATATTGTCGATGTTGATTTCAGAGCCTAAACAACTGGGAAACGACATAGAAGCGTACTTTGCACCACTCATTGATGATTTGAGGTTTTTGTGGAATGAAGTTGTATGGGTGTTTGATGTGCTTCTCACATTACGTGCCATGATTTTTTGCACTATAAATGACTTTTCAGCATATGGTAACTTGTCAGGTTGTACCATCAAAAGAGCTAAAGCATGCCCTGTTTGCGAAGATGTGACGATTGATCTTTGACTGAATAATTGTAAGAAAATGTATTCATGAGTCATCGGACCTTTTTTCCCACTTGACTACGCGTGCCGAAAGAAAAAAAAGGCTTTCAACAGGAAAACTGAGACTAGAGTTGCCCGCTTACCATTAGCAGGAAAGCAGGTTTATGAAAGAGTTAAACTTTTAAGCCTCCTCAAAAGAGTCTATGAAAGAAGATATCTATATTCTGGGATCTACCATGCTAGTAGCACTTGTAAGTTAGACATTGTCTTGATGTAATGCACGTGGAGAAAATGTGTGTGAGAGTATCACTAGAACGTTATTGAATAGTCCAGAAAAGACAAAAGATGGTATCAATGTTAGAAAACACATGGTTGAAATGAGGATACAAGACCAGTTAGCACCGCAAAAGCCGAGAAAGGTACATATTTGCCCCCCGAATGCTATGCCTTGTCTAAACAAGAGAAAACGAGCTTTTATGAGTGCCTGAATACTGTTAAAGTTCCATTTGGCTCTCCATAAAATATCAAGAGACTTGTGTTGTTGAAAGACTTGAAATTGGTTGGTATAAAGTCCTACGATTGTCATATCTTAATGCAACAATTTTTACCTGTTGTAATACGAGGTATATTACCAAAACATGTTAGACGTGTCATAACTAAGCTCTACTTCTTCTTCAACTCAATTTGTCGCAAGCTCGTCGATCCAGAGGCCTTGGATGCTTACACACCGATGCTGTTATCATTCTGTGCTAGTTTGAAGTGTATTTTCCTTAATCATTTTTTTGACATTATGGTGCATTTAATTGTTCACTTAGTAAGGAAAATTAAGATTAACGGTCCGATGTTCTTGAGGTATATGTATCCGTTTGAGAGATACATAGATATTTTGAAATGATATGTGAGAAATCGACCTCGACTGGAAGAGAGTATCATCAAAGGTTATGCTGCCGATGAGGCTATTGAATTTTGTACTGATTACTTAGATGGTGTAGAAGCTCTTGGTATTTCTAAATCACGATACGATGGTCGACTATGAGGTAAATGCACAATTGGATTCAAATCATTTTTACCCAAGGCCGAAATGCGAGATAAACCACACCTCCTTGTCTTATAGCACCTTACTGTAGTTTACCCATATTTGGATGAGTACATATCTATGTTAAGGCAACAAAATCCTTTGAGAGGTGAGATGTGGCTGACCAATGAATAGAATCGTTTATTTATACCATGGTTTAGAGATAAAGTGATCCAACAGTTGTCGCACATGTTAAATACTATTACGAAAACAATAAAATGGTTAGCGTATGGCCTTGGGGTGGATTTTGTTCTTACGAAGGATATGACATTAATGGGCATACCTTACACACAAAATGTCAACATGATAAGAGCACGATATAGAACAGTGGAATAACGTTGGTAGCACTCTCATCATAATATTTTAGTGCCACTGATGCAAGGCCTGTGGTTGCCGCAATGTCGTATTATGGTATCATTGAAGAAATTTGAGAACTTGATTACAAGGTTCTCAAGGTTCCTCTTTTTTGCTGTAAATGGGTTGAAAACTGTCGGGGTGTTCTAGTTGGCGAACTAGATTTCACCCTGGTGGACTTTAGTCAGACAAGCCATCTTAATGACCCTTTCATACTTATATCAAAAGAAAAGCAAGTCTTCTACGTTGTTGATCTTGTTAAGTCTAAGTGACTAGTTGTCTTATAAGGCAAGAGACGCATAGTTGAGAGCTGATGATGTCATTGATGAAGAATAGTATGATCAATTTAACGAAACCCCTCAATTCTCTGTTGATATACAACATATACCATCTGGAGATGGTAACCTAGAGACAAATTACATGTGTTTGGATCATATGGAAGGCCCGTTGATTGACCATCACTCATGATAGTGTCGTCGTGTAAGATCATTTGCATTCTGAGTTATACATGTCTTGTTAATATCTTGTTATTTTATTATATTATCTAAATGCAAAATTGACTGTTACTTTCCATTTTACTTGTAGCTTTGTATCTCATTATTTAAATGCATTATAAAATGTTTTTTTTACTTGTATACAGGTAGGCACGTAGCGATGGATGATCAGACTAGTAGCAAAAACAAGCAGATGAGAGGTCCAACCACTTACAAGAAGTTGAATAAGATGGATAATGTGTCAAGAGTAGTTGAGTTTGATGAGTTTGGTATGCTAATGGCCATTTTAATGCGTAATTGGCCAATCACATGTGCATATAAACTACCCCAATTGGCATGCAGTTGAGGATGTCCTTAAAGAGCTTGTTTGGGAAGACATAATGGTAACGAATGAGTTTATATGCATGAATTTGCTATCATATGTACTTTGATTTTATCTATAACATTACTCAATATTGTTGTTTTGTAGAAGACATTCAATCTCGATGATGACAAGTTGAAGCCCGTTGTATTGAGAGTAGTTGGAACTAGATGGAGAGGCTTTAAGGTTCCTTGGTGAAAAATTACATCAGACAAGAGCACTGAAATATAAAACTCCTTTTGGCCTTTACCCATTCCTTACTGAAGAAATGTGGAAAAGATTCAAATAGGATCATGTCAGTCTGGAGTTCTTAGTATGGTCATAGTAGTTTTTTATATTATTTTCCCATCCTACGGGTAACAACTAAAAGCAAATGGCGAATTGACTTTCAGAAGAAAAGTCAGAAAGCGAAGCAGAGTCACGCGCATAATGAGTGTCTACGCTTTTTGGGCTCCGCTGGCCTTGCTCGTAGGAGGCTAGAGTGGATTGTTTTAGACCCCCTATCTTTCTCATCCTCACGTGGATTAGTTAGCTCAACCTTCAAAGCTAGGATCGTAGTCTAGATTGACTTCTGGTAAGGTCGAGGATAGGGCCCAATGGCACTTATTAAATACCCAATGAGAAAATAAAAGAGGTTTATGAGAAAATTGTAAGTATGAATTAATAAATAATTTTTTGGTTACTTAAGTTACTTTGTAACATCCCGAAAATTTCTACAAATTAAGGTAAGCAACGAAGTTATTCGTTTTGAAAGAATTACTTGAATATCATTGAAAGATTGCTTGAAGATCAAAATATTGTTATTGAATTGACGCTAAAGAAAGATCTTGGTTGATTATTGACATAAACTAAAGTGTAATGACTTAATTGACACGAATTGAAGAGTGTGAACTTGATTGAAAGATAATGCAAAGGGGAAGGACTTCTTGTGCAATTTCTTGACAAGTGTGCGGCGCCACACCGCGCCACTTGTCAGGAGGAGATTTGAGCCACTTGTCAAGATGTGGTTAGCGCCACTTGTCACGTTATGATTGACGGACTTCAAAAGTTATTAAAATTAGCTAAATCCTAACTATTATATAAAGGAAGCTAAGGATTTCATTTTCTCTCAAACCATTTCC
>CAVNYN010232970.1:0-12623 GCA_963692815.1 Nyctanthes arbor-tristis
TCGTCGAAGAATATCTACAATGGTAACCACTTCAATTTCTTCAGAACCATTTGCAACTGGAATGAGAACCTATGATATTTGAAGGAAGAAGAATGAAGAATCTAAAGAGAGTAGAGCAAATGTTGGTCAGAAGAATCACAAAGCCGCTTGACATGAATACTGAGAAGGGTGTGGAAAATTTGTGCAAGGCACTTCTTGCCTTACAGCTAAAAGAGATCCATCTTAAGTTAAAATATTGCTTTTTTTCTATAGTTTCCGACATTAAAAATAAGTAAGCTATTTATTTTGAAAGTAAGGTCAGAGTTAATTCCAGAAATAGTCATTTGTTATATTGAAAAGGGTACTGAAGGGAATAACTGATCCAACATTAGGTAAACAAAAGGCTAAAAATTTTCATTGAAGTATCATTCTCAGTCATAATTGTCGAAGTACTTGGATTTTCCATTCTTTCGAAGACCCATAAATATCCATACAAGTGGCAATCAGCAGGCTTGTTGTGGGAGAAATGCGGGATATTGTTTTGTTTAGTACAAATTTTGGTAAATGAAATATCTTAGCCTGAGTAGAAAATAGAAATACCTACTTGAGGGGTATGATCAAGGGACCAAGAAACCTCATTGAACTCTTCCTTTCTAGAATCATCAGCAGCAACATTTATTTGCTACAAAGGAAAGGGGAAAAAAAGGGGATACCATTACACGAAAATGAAAATTTAATAACATCAAATTTTATGCAGTTTTATTTATCTTATTTAATTGTTTTCACAATGGAACCACCACAAAGATAGAACGGTTGCTTAACTCAAGCAAAATACAAGCTTAGGTGATGAATGTATAGCCTGACAGGCTGACTGACTGCTGGTATTAACTGTATAAGAGAATAAAACATAAAATATAATCCCAGAAGACGAAAGCAAAAGTGAAAGGAAAGTGATAAGAATCACAGAAGTTCGCAAATTCCTGTTTACTGATTGCAACAATCATGACAAAAGCATGATTATATTGCACTTTGAGGCAAAGTTTCATTGCCTCCCAATACAAGCGGTAAATAGCTATTAGAATGCATGTGCTCCAGTTACAGTTCAAACCCCAAAAAGAAAATGTTAAACAGAAAAAAGTTTCTGATGAGAAAGTCAACCAAATCAAGACATTCATGAAGTGTTTGGCAAGAAAGATTAGGTAGCAGCATATGTATTAACTATTAATTAAAAAAGAAAAACTTCTTTAATTAATTTTTCCAGCCTTCAGTATCGGACACCAAACATGCACTTAACTCATAAAATTGCCAATTATAAATGAGAATCCATGAACAGTACATGACCATTTTACTTGGAAAAACAATAGATAATAGATAATGCTTACCACTGAATTCCTGATTTCATCCGCTACCGACACGCCAAAGAGCTGCTCGACTAACGATATAGCAAATTCAAAAGTGGTGCCAGGACCACGACTAGTAGTTAGCTCTCCAGAAACTTGAATGTTGTTTTGACAGCCCAGAAAGTGGGAAGCTTATCCATAAATGCAGGATGGCATGTTGTCTAGCGAAACAATTATATGCCAATTAGCCGTGATGCAATCACATCATATTCACGACTTTTTATGGAATTAGTAGCATCAACCATCAAACGAAGATGTGCTACCTGTTTTCTCCTAAGTAGTCCCCAAGGCAGAAGTGTGACGGCTGGAGCAGCACATATTGCTCCATACAACCTTTTTTCCTCAGCCTGTTTGCTTGTAATATCCTGGAGAGTTATGCAATCTCGTAACCTTGCAGAGCCTGGCATTCCTCCCTAATCATGTGGTATAAGATTGTCACCACCAACAAGTCTACTGCTCCTATGTTTAACAAAATATTCCAGAATATTGATAACTCTGTCCTAAATCTAATCATGCAATACGGAACTGTAATTTTCCATTTAAATTGAAGGCATTTGAGGAAAAATAGCAAATCAGATCACACAGAGTTAGCCACCGACCGGGAGTGCAACAAGATCAAAAGTTTCATCAGCACAAGCAGAGATATATGTGTCAGCAACCAGCCTGGTACCTCCAGAAGTCTCAACCTCCAGCTGCTCCTCCACTGACGCCACTGTCACCTCCGCACCAGCTAGGCGCATGACATCAACTATTATCACAGCCTCCATTTCTTCAGTGCCAAATCCAATAGGCACCAAAACCTGCAAAGTAATTCCCAACTTCTCATTCACTATTTTTTATAAGCATTTAAACAAAGGGACCACTTTGGATAAAAACAAGTATTCCGTTTCAACAGCTTAAGAAATCAACCTATCCAAAATCTTAAATTATAAAATAAAATAAGAACCCGAGTTATTCTTTATTTAAAAACTGACCTTCTTTGGAGGAGTAGAAGATGGCGGGTCGGTAGTGGGAACTGGGGACAGGGTTTTGCTCGGTTTCAAAGGGCGTTGTTTAAAAGAGGTTTTTGATCGTTTAGCGGCTTGCGTTGCAGCGTGTATTAAGGGTAAGGAGTGGAAATTAGTGGCGGAAATTGGCACTGCAATCTTTGGTATGTGCAGTGGCAATAAAGGTAAAAGTGACTGCATCTTCTTTTGATTGTTTGCTTTTTGGTTAGAAACCCTATCAGAATTTCCCACTGCAAAGTGGAAATGGATAAACTAGATCGGAAATGCTTCACCAGCGGTCGGATATGTCCATTGCCGGAGTTCGACAGATTCTTTCTCCTGGTGACGCAAAGCTCAAAGGGTATGGTTTACGATTTTCACTAATTGCACTCGAACTATGCGCCTCTTGTCATTTCGGTAACAAACCGTGTTACAAGCTCGATATTGAACCTCTGGCCATGTCTTGTGTGAATTTTTTTTTAACATTATTGTCAGTTGAGTAATCATATATGCATTTTTACACTCAAAAAAATAATAGGACAAGTGAAAATATATTTAATAATTATTTTTTTAAATATATATAAATTTTAATAGCCAATACTTGGATATGCACGTCTTGTAGTATCTTAATCTTAATTCATATATAGGATTTACGGCATTATTTGGATATAAATAGTTGTTACTAAGCTAATTAGGCCATAATAACAGATTAGTTAACTAACCATAGTTGATTGAGTTTTGGAGAATATTCACGTGCAACATATTGGAATGTATATATATACACACACACTAGTTACCAAACAAAACCAACCATCGGTTTTTTGGATTTGACGGAAAAGCTTGGGTTTTTTAACAAAAGCAAACAAGATTGCCTATGCAGCAATAAAGTGTTTTCATAATAAAGTATCAATTCACCGTACAAGTACCAATTAATCAAAACAGTTTACATATAGAATACAAAAACTGTTGATTTATTCAAAAAACAATGTCTCAATGACTAAAATTCTAATGGTACTAGCGAGTATCCAATCAACAAATTTTCTTTCAAGAGACTCGAGATTAAGTCACCAAAATCTAAGATGAATTTTCGGGAGTGGGAGTGGGAGTGGGAGTGGGGGGGCTATAGTTCTGCCTACGAGAGCTTACTTTGACAGTATAGGAAAACAAGAGGACAAAAAAACCGAGGAAACATCTCCACTCTCATGGAGAGGTTGACTTGACATGTAGAACAATATGAAGACACTACTGGATAAGGTTATGGCTTATTTTTCTTCAACGCTATCCAATCCACCACGCCAAAGGAACCATAATAAATAAACCTTCAAAAAATGAACTGATAAAAGACGGACTTGTATGCCCAAACTAACACAACCATGCTATTAAGTTAAACTCACCAACCAATTAACAAAATAAAGTTGTTAAGTTCTTCAAAAGGAAAGGTAGAAAATAATATAAAAGGCATGCAATGAAATAAACACATTCTTCAGGTTGGTATCAGATAATACCTAAGATGAAACTGCTGATATAGAAGACACGCAATGAAGACGGATATTATTGCCAATGTGATGATTTTAGTGGGTATGGTGAAAGATGTATCCACCGTGAGTCAAAAAGTTTCGCATGCTATATGGAACTCGGCCAACCACTTTAATAAATAACTTATGAAATTACACAAATATCCAGTATTCAAATTCGAATTAAACTATGAAAAAAATTCATTTGCAATGCAAAAATCAAACTAATACAACTCCATTTAATAAAAAACCGAGTGCACTTATGCATGGACACTTTTAATAAGCAATTACAAATTAGGAAGTAGTCAATATTGAAAATGCTTCTGCATATAAGGTATAAACCCAAAGAAAATGAAACATTAACAGCAGCAGAAGAACACGTAGTTATATGAAGTTCTCTACAAGTGCAGCTGTTATTTTACTAATTTTGGAAGCATCTGCGTAACTACAATTTTTAAGTAAATAGCTATGAATCCTCCAACACCAAACAAAACTAAATAATTAAATAAATAAAGAACATTACTACCATATTTTGCCCCAAAAAGAGAGAGAGAATTAAAGAGAAACGAATGCCCGTAGTATCCAACTGCACAGAGACCAAAAACGATGCTTAAAACATAGATTCTAAGTCGGAAATTTTGTAGTTCACTGCCCTAAAAACTTCTTCTTTTTTTTGGAATGCTTAAAAATAAAATAAAATTATCTACCTCCCTGCCAAATCCCCGTCAAATAGTTAAATTATCAAATTGGCAAGTAGCATCAGGATGAACCTACTAATTAAACCCAAAAGGATAAAATACAAACCTAGGTGATGGCGAGGCCCTGACGAAGACGCAGATTAGTAGGTGATTGTGGTCCTGGTTCTCTGTATTGTCACTTCTTACGCTGACCTTGGGTTTACCAGTTCTTTGGGTGTGACACAGACTTTAAAATCAGCAAAGATGCCGGGTTGCAAAGAGATTCTCCCCTTTTCTGTCCGATAGGTTTTGAAGATTCGGTTATTTTCTAATATTAAAACCAAGTTGAAACCAAATCATTTGGTTTTAATTCGTTTGATTTGGTCATGATTATATAAATAATTATAAAATATAATTTAATGAGGTTGTTGACTAAAAGTAAAAAGAGAAAAATATTTACCTTGTAAGAATCACTACAAGAAAATGTACGATTGGCAACAGAAATTTCCGTTGCTAAACGGGTCAATCTGTGGCTAATGGACTATAAGTAACGGAAACGTTCTGATGCTAAATCTCTCTCTAATTTCATGGTGAGTAATTTAGCCACAGATTTAGTTTTCCGTTACCAAATTAGTAACAGAGAAAGTCGTTACTAAATTACTAACAGATAAAAACGTTACTTTTGTTGCTAATTCCATTACTAATCGTGGACTAGAATTTTGAAAGAAAATAATTCCCCCTATTGCTCCTGTGAGGATTCGAACTCTAGTTTTGATAGTTAGTGAGTAAAGTCTCAACCACTAGGCTACTATATATCTTTGTTAATATGTTGCTCTATAATTTATATAAAGTATGTTCTCGTAATTTTCCCCAACCATATTTGTTACGAAATTATTGGTAATCCGTTACTGATAGTAACAAATTGTTTCCGTTATTATTTAGTAATATATTAGTAACAAAAAACTAGCAATAGAAGTAATTCTGTTACTAATTCCATGACTATATGCGTTCCGTTACTAATCCGTTACTATTATGTTGCTAATAGTAACAAATTTTTACCGTTACTATTCAGTAACGGATTAATAACAAAAAAGTAGCAACAAAACGATTCCGTTACTAATTCCGTGGCAATTCGTGCTCCGTTACTATTCTGTTGCTAATAGTAACGGAATTGGTTCTGTTATTAAAATTATGTTGTTAATCTTATATTTTCTAGTAGTAAATATCAACTATATCTTGGGTTTGCGTTATATGATTTTAATAGAAATCGAGATTTTTTTCGTAACTCTATTCTCTTAACTTTAGGAATTTGAATCAAGAATTAAGTTAATAAATTCAAAATCAAATTATTTAACTTGGTTATTGGTTTTGAAACGAAAACCATAATAAAGTGGTTATTCGTGTCCAAAAACCATAATCAAATTGTTATTCATTTTATTAATAGTCATAACCGTTTGAAAATTTAGAAAAACCAAACCAAACCAAACCGGATCAAACCACTCGATTTTGATTTGGTTCAGTTGGTTATGATTATTTTGCTCAGCCATAGTTTTATGGTAGACTCAAAGTGAACCAATTCTGTTGTGAAAGACGAGGACAAGCCCGAGCAAGGAGGGCAGCGTGCGGCGGTGTTAGGGCAGAACAATGATGTCATCTTTTGTGTTTTTGGCTGTTTTAATATGTAAGGAAAGGATTAGCATTAGGATTAGGATTTGGATATCAATTTTATTGAAATAATTCAAGTTTCTCTAATTTTGTACCGTATCTTAAGTGCACCTTTACGATTGTTGTTGATGATGTTATAAACTGATTTTGAATGTGTTTTCACATCAATTGAAGAGAGACCTTTCTGCTCACAACTTCTAAGTCCAATCAGCTCACCCCCAGGATGCAGCAGAAACCAGCACACCCCCGATATTGGTATCAGCTTCAACAATGATGACATCGTTCAGTTGTCGAAACTCCCATCCGAACTTAGTTTGACTCTCCCTCTAAATGTTTTATTCCATACCACCTTTACTACTTTATGGTTTCTGCATGTTAAAATTTCGAAATAATGCAAAAGAGCTCGTTATTAAGAAACAAATATTACTAGAAAGATAAATTAAAACTTTAAGCAGTCGACATATTTCAACAACATGACGATCAAAAATGGTCTAAAAGGTCTTTCACTGCCATAGATTTTGTAGTTCGAATCATTATTTTCCCTTCTTTTTTTTTTTTTTTTTTTTGCCCTTTTCTTTTCCCCTTCCGATATAAAAGTATCTGTAAAGAACAAGTCTTTTAACTTATGGTATAAATGTATGCATAGCTTCACCATTACTGGTCTATATTTTTTGGCGGAATAGGGAAACTGGCAGAACCAAACGATAAGCTTAGTGCTGAACATCATCATGTTTCAGGGTCCCAATGCCGTAGTTTTACAGATGGGGCACAAATTCTTCAGCAACAACCACTGTTTAATGCAGTTGGTGTGGAACTCATGCCCGCAATCCAATATCCCGACATCTTCTCCAGCGATGTAGTCCCCCTGGTCAAATAGAGGAAAACCGAGCATTTGAAATTATACTCCATACACAGCCAAACAAGAAGATGAATATGAAATACTGACCAAAAAACCAGGAATTTGAGGCAGAGTCGGGGGCAGAATGCCAGTGGTGATGGGGAAGAAGGTAACAGGCTAACGGGATGGGTTATGGCAGAGGAGTTGGTTACCTTATAACATTGTTATAATGTGATTGCATGTTTCTTACAAGCGATGGATTTCATCGGTCATATATCTAATCATCCGGACCAAACATGGCATTGATGGCTAAGACTAAAAGTCCTTCTGAACAAAAATTTAGAGGTCGGCTGCTTTGACCCCTCTAATGCTAACTGGCTTGTGTATGATCAATGAAGAAAGATATGCAAAATTGTAAGATACTTTACCCGACATATACAGCACGGCTCCAAATTTGGCGAGGATCCACGTGGTTCATACTTCCGCTGTTCCATAGAAGACATGATCTTTTCCTCACTCAATCCCGTGCTAACATTTCCTATTCGTTCTTCCAAAGCCAATAGCTCCTGATTCACAAGTCCGCGAAGTTATAGGATGACAATGGATTTAGATTATCTCCAGTTTCAATCAATACCATGAAAGAAAAATAAATCCCACAGTAAAATGGACTGGAGTACCTCATAACTCATATTATCAACATCTAGCCTCATATCTCTGTGCCTGTCGTGCATCTCAGCAAGTCCATTAATAATAGGGTCAAATAGAATATAATCCTGAGAAGAAAGTACAACAAATCAGCCTCATCAGTCTTCCACCAAATCAGAAGTAGCAGCAATATAATATAATAATAGTACTAACTAAAAGCACAAACACGCTTAATATGATCAATTGTCAGTTTTCAGCTGTTCAAAGTTGAAAATAAGTTATTTATTTTAGAGCAAGATCACAATTGCCCCTAAAGATGGTGTTTATATATATATATATATATATTCAAAAGTTTTCTAAAAAAGGGTATCATGTTTAGACATATTTAAATGTGAAGTGCTTGCTTTTAGTTTACCAAACGTGACTGTTTCCTTGGTTTCGGTTGTATGTGCCTGTGCATTTCTCCTTGGCAAACTAAAGCTCCAATAAAGTTAATTTGTCTTGCCAATTTTAAGACATGCAATATGCGCTTGCCAGACATAATTCAGTTTTCCATGCAGTAACTAATTATATTAATAAAAATACTATTAATCATCACAGAAATTCAAAGCAAACCTCAGCTCTTAAGTGGGTGCTCCTCCGCATGGCATGCAAGAAATGTCGCATCTGTTGCACAAAAACGCAACTAATAAATGGTGTCATATGCAATGCTTACAAAATTTCACCCCTTTATTTACAAAAAGAATAAATAAAACTTGTGGCAAATTAAATCCATCCTTCAACATTCATGTACAACAGCATCTAAAAGAACACTGGAATGGGAAAAGTAAAATCTTGTCCAAAGAAGTTTTAACATATTTCAGATATCACAAGAAATCATTTCTAGAAAGCTCCATCAGAGTATATGGGAACAGAGTATATGGCAAAATGTTTTTTCTTTATACATGGGTTTTGTCCAGGAATATCTATATTTTTTTATTTTTCCCCCCTTTTTTGGTTGGGGGTTGTCCCCGGGGGGGTTGAGAGCATATGTTTGGTTAATTTAACGTGTTGTGTTGGGTCAGATGCCGAAACTCCTCAGACACTCTACCATAATTTTTTTCTTTCTTTGACAATAGTAATATGCATTTTTAACTCAATCATTATAATATGACAAATTAAGAGCTTGTTTGATCCTTCTTTATTCTCCCCATTTATAAATTTACCTACCACTGATTTGACATTTGATTTGACAACTGCTTAATTACAACCACACATTTCACACATTTTTACATTTCCAATACATATTCTATCTCTCTCTTCATTATAAATTACCCAAATAAAGAGCATCAAACAAGCTCTAAGTACTCTTACATAAAATATTTCAACCAAAAAAAAAAAAAATTGAATAAAACTAAAGTCGTACTATATAAATTAAGAATTTTAAAGAATTCAATCAACGTGACAACAAGAAGTTGAGTCCGTAACTTTTCGAAAAATCATGTGTCTGACCCTCGTGTCTGTGGCACTGCAACATAGAATGTTACTAGCTTTTTAAAAAAGTTAAAGAGAAGTAACTTTGAGCTTAGGTAAACATGCACTCCAGCCCTGGGGGGGGGGGAGGGGGGGCATACTTGAGCTAAAGAAAAGTGTGGTAATAAATCATTCATACCATCAGTCATCAGAATATAGAAGAGGATTCAAGATTTTACTCAGCACAATCACTTGAAGAGTATAAAAGAGCAGTGTGCAGCAATAGAAACCAAGTTCTTTCTGAACCAAATTAAAGTTCACTTAAGACAGGACTTCTTTCATGTACGCATCCGCTAACATGCATTTATCAAGAACGTCCAACAGGTTCTCTAAGTCTAATGCTTTTAATTTTTGAATTCTCAAAGCTGCATCTTAAAAATCATAAAGTGTTGCATAAGCATGTGTTACAGTTCCATGAATTCTAAGTAACACATATCTTTATGAACAAATGACGGGCTTACTCTTATTACACCCATAAAAAAGAAATAAATAAAATTGATATATATATATATATATATATTTAGAGAGAGAGAGAGAGAGACTTCGTAAACATGACGCAATCAAGTTATTCGAATGATAAAAGTAGTCAATTCCCTGCTCAATTAATTGAAGCTTTCCAGACAATGCCAACAATAGGTGCAAGCAAACAAATAAATTATAATCCATATGTACCTTTTCAGTGTCTGCAATTTCAGTCACAAAGGACACTTAGCTCAAATTTGAACTGTTAAGCATATTGTACACAATATATTCACCCATTTATCTTTCTTGTGTCATATAAAGGAGCTTTCTCATGCTGCATCTTTGAGAATTTAAAATAAGCTGGAACGACAAAAGAAAACCAGTGGGATGACAACAGTGAATATGCCAGAAGCAGAACTATCAAACACAAGAAAGGAATACTATTATCCGTGCTTAACCAAAAAATATACCAACAGTTCTCCATGTCAAGATCTTAAAGATGACTACTAAGGAGTAAAGGAAGAGAGACAAACTTGATTAAGCAACCATGAAACTTCAAAAGGAAATCTTGCCAGTAATCACGTGGGAGTTATATGAAGATGATAAAATGTGTGAGGAACATGTAGTTTAAGGTTTGAGGTTCTTTAAATATATAAGCTTGTTTTTCGTAGATTTTAGTATGCTAAAATACTACTTGACAAGTCAAACGTCAGTACCAACCACATAATCCCGATAAAAAATTATTTTTTACATCACTATAATCTCTCTTCAATTCTCCAGCACACATTCTCACATCAATCTAATTTCAATAACACCAATCTAATTTCAATAAATCACTTTTCAAAAAAGCGCCAAGAACAAGCCCTAAAAGGCTGTTTGATTCTCATTATGGGATCAAAACCTGTTGATTTAACGACTACTCAATTACAACCATATATTTGATATTTCAACCTCCATTAAATTTCCACCACTCATTCTACCTCTCTTCATTATAATTTTCTCATAAATTCTCACCACGATAACTGCTTCCAATTTCAACAAGGCATTAGGCCTGTCTAACAAGAAACTTTTTATTGAGATTTAGTACTTCAACCAAAACCAACAAGCATAAATGATAAATCACACATAAAGGACAGATATATAAACGACACAAAGCATTAGCACCCAAAATGTGAATGTCATATAATGGTAGGCAAACTCATACCAGTCTCTGCCTCCCATCACTACCAGCAGCTAAAGCACGCCAACCAGTATTGTCACCACCCGGTAATGCCATCAAGAATGCTGATCCATGATCTGATTGGTGGCGGACCTGGCTACTAGTTCCTACCTCATCTGAGGAAGAAGTGGCTGAAGGCATGGCCGAGAATTGACTTCTTCGAATTCCAGAATCTGTCTCAACAAGTGGAAAGGGTGCGCGCAGAGCAAATTCTGATGAAGTTTGCTGGTTTTGCATTGCTAGATTCGGCTGAGGTGGCCAGGGTGGGGGAAAAGATCGCACACCAGGACCAGAAGCAATGCGAGACCCAGAGGAATGATTCCTAGAAGATGCAGAAGATGGAACAAAACTCCAATCAATTTGGTCTTGCAATACATTTCTTGTATCTGAAGAAGACACAGATAACGGATACTCGACATTGTTTCTGAGAGAACTTCTAAAATTGACATCTTCATTCACTGCAGAACTTCTTTCTCCAGTGAGAAATAAAGAATTAGATGAGCTGCCACCTCTTGTATTGAGAGATCCATTACAAGGAAATGGAAACGTACTTCTAACTTCCGGCATGTTATGAGCTTGTTGTACCGGATTGCTAGGATTTATTGGCAACGGAAATGGTGTTCTCAACTCCGACGAATCAACATTTGAGATAGGTCTGGATGGTTGCTGTGCTACATAAACACTAGACAGCCTTGCGTCAGAGCGTATGGGCGCATCAAATACAGGCTGGTGTCCAGATCTAGAATTTGATCTCACACCAAAATTTCTGGCCGGGATTTCTCTAATTCCGGGAATGCTTAAAGGGGGGTGAACTCCAGAGCCTACGCTATTTAAGCCAACCCCACTCCTCGGATTTACTTGTTCCAAATGACTAGACCTAGTCAAGTTGCCAGAGTCAGATGATATATTTAAATTACCCGGTGCGGTATAACGAAAAGGAACAGAGTGCTGCATTACGTTCTCCACTGGTTGACTGGAACTTGAACTTCCACCAGGATGAAACTGTCCAGAAGTACCTTCAAGAGCCTTTCTCTTGCAGGATAAACCCCAAGTATCCAGAGATGGGCCTGGTGTGTCTTCATTTTCCGAAAAAGCGCAAGAAATACCAGAAGAAGATCCTCTGTTCTGAGAAGAAGGATAAAAACTCGGAATTTGCCGTGTATCTGATTGGCCGGACTTGTAGAAGGTTTGTGGTTGACCAGATCGGATACATCTCTGATCACCATTCTCACTCATGTACCCATAATCTAAGTTCCTGTTTAACGAACCATAATTTTGCATACTATCAATTCTTCCGATCTCCTGATTGCCACCATAACCAATACTGATGGCACTAGATGGTTGACAAGACCAATCTTCTGTTCTTGCATCTGTACCAGAACACGAATTGGAAGAGGATGGCCAACCATGTCTCGTTCTTGAAACGTCACCTCGGACTGGATTCTGTAGATTATTTCCTGAGGAGCTTGATTCACCTACATCCCAGCCACCGACACTCCGCGTATGACTGTTAACCGAGATCGGAAGAGCACACGTCATATTTTCCTCATTGGAGGAAAGCACGTAATCCGGCAATCGACTCTCAATTGGATTTAGCATGTCATCCCAAGCAGATGAATGATCCACCGAATCATTATTGGAAAAAGAGCCTTGGTTCAGATCAATAGTTTCAGGAAAGGAATCTATGATACTCCTTTCCCCTTGCATCCGGGACATGGCTGCAATT
>CAVNYN010232972.1:0-24304 GCA_963692815.1 Nyctanthes arbor-tristis
ACAACTAACTTTTTTTTTTTTTTTTTTTTTTTTTTTTTTTTTTACGTTATTGATGTCCTCCACGAATTTTCATACTTTGATAACGTCGCCATGATTGAATCATTATCAATTTCATCAAATACATTCTTATCAATGTAAGTCAAACTATCATTAAACTATTGATCTCCAATTCGATTCCGCAATCGAGTCTTGATAAGATTCATTGCAGAATATACCATCTCCACTTCAGAGAATTAAACGCAATGTCACAAGCTTGTTATACTAATCGATGTACTTGATTATTTTTTGTTTATTATTATTATTACTACTTTTTTCGGCCAAAACCAACTTTTTCGCAGGATCATTAATAAAAAAATTAGATATGAATCAAACTAATTATAATAACAAACATTAACAAACAAAGTGACTAACTATTAATATAAATAATCTCCTTTTGGCTTGGTACTAGATGACTGTAAACGTATGGTATTCGAACGCGATGGTATAGAATTTGCTTATGTCAAGAGATCTGCTAACCAGACCGCTCATACGCTTGCTAGAGCGGCTAGTTCTTTGTTAGGTCATGATATTTTATTATTTCATTCGGCCCCCACTTTGATTGATAATGTACTCCGTTTTGACTCTATTAATGAATAAAATTACTCTTTTCAAAAAAATTATTAACATAAATAATCTAAACTTAAAACAACTTATTTTCAGTAGACAATTTAAAAGGTTCCATAATTCTTGTAACACCTTTTTTAGGGGAGAATTCTAGTAACAGTAAAGTACAGTACATTGAATAATTCATAAAAATTAATCAAAATTACAATAACATGTTAATTATTAAACATTATATATTATTTATATTTCAAATTTTAAACGATTTAGAATTTAAGAAATAAGAAGTGATTAAAATGTTTATACCTCAAATCGTGAAAATTTTCATCATGACTATTTCATGGATTGTGGTGTATAACGGTGATAAAGCAATTTACATATTAAACAAGAAATATGGAAAACTCAATGTGTTAGAGATGATCATAAGAGTAGTGCCCTAATGAAATATTGGGTTTATCCAATTTTGTTGTCATAGTAGATAAGTCGTATGGTGGAGTATGAATTGTGAATTGAAGTAATATAATAATATTATTAAGTAATGGTTTAAGAATTACATGGACCGAATCACCAAATGTCCAAGACCCCATTTTACCTTTCCCATGCAGTTCTTTTGTGGTGTAACTAAAGAAATTGTCCTTTTTTATACAATAACTAATGGAAAATTTTCAAAATAATTAGTGCCACCGCCCCTTGCCTGTATTAGAGAGGAAAAAGTGAAGGGCATAAGATTCGCACCGTCAAACGAGTGGGGTGGGCAGCCACTGTCGCCGTTCCGAAGAGATTTTGGGATGCTGCCGTCGTCTGGTTTTTCAAATATTGTATGTTCCTGGTGAGTCCTTCTACAGAACCAATAATTGGTTCGGTTAATATATCAATACAGCTACAAAATGTAAAAAATCACTGGTGATTTCTGAAACCACTAATGAAATCACTTGTAGTTTTTTACTTTTTATAACTGCATTGGTACATTAACAGAATCAATCATTGGTTCTTTAGAAAGTTTGGTCCCCGTTAGCTTACTTGTTGAGTCACTATAAATCTATCTTTTTACCATTAAAATTTTAAAACAAGATTATACATTTAATAAGAAAAAAGATATATTTGGAGATTATTACTTAAATTAATCACCCCTCAGACGCGCATGATTATCCCATCAGATGCATATGTGGCAGATTATAATTGGATAAAATGGATTATCATACACATGAATTATCTAATTATCACCAGTCAAGTATGCATTTAGTGGGATAATTCTACGCAGATGTCTCCTGGTGATCAAAACTCGATTTTACTTGTTCCTTCAAAATACAACGCTTTCGTATTTGTAATTTGTAAAGAGTCAAACTTCAAAATTTTCTTCAACTGTCGTTTAAATTAACATTTGAATCTAAGCCTGTCTATGCAAGAGGTAGAGTTCTACATGGAGAGATACACAAATTAAGGGTTCAATTCTCCAACTTTACAATCCACTTTATTGAAAAAAAAAAAAAAAAGATAGAGATTCACACACAAAAAAAGAAGCAGAGCCTGTGAGAAGGGAGAGATAATTATATATAACAATGTAGCTTAGTAGGAGAGAAGAGTCTCCCTCGAGGTCATCAAGTAAATGATAAGCTCAATTAAATAATATCTCCATTATCCCCAAAAAATACTTCTTATATCTCATTTATCTAGTCCACTTTCTTGTTTACACATAGACTTAAGAATAGTGCATTGAAAAAAACAATTATATAAATAAACCTCCGAAAATACTCCTATTAATGTTTGCCATGTTTCACAAATTAACCAATTAAATACAATAAGTCATTTTACATTTTCAAGATTACAAAGGGGTAGCCAATATAATGAGTCGTACGTTGTTTGGTTAAGGAGTTAAATTAGGTATTGAGATGTTCGATTCCTTTGTATGAGGTATTTTTTACATTTTATAAATAATAAGTATTCCCTTAATAAAGTTGTATCAGGGTTTGTATTAGTTAATTTACTCTACGTTGTATTTCAGTAAGACATATATATAGACACATATATACATATGTATGTATTTGTCTTACAACAATGCAAAATTGTAATTGTACTTTTAGGCAAAAAAAAAAAGAATATATAAGGAAATAATTGGTAAATGAGCATAAAAAATACTAAATATAGAAACAAGATCATATATTTAATTAGAACCACCCCCACCCCAAAAAAAAAAAAAAGGAAACTAAAATGGTAGACCAAATAAATGGAACGAAGGGAGTAAGTTATACAAAAATTCTAGGGAGCCATTAATAGGTGACATTCTTATATTGCACAATTGTATTGGATAATGAAAAAGTATTCATGTAATCATCACCCAATGAATGTGTGCTACATAAAAATGTCACCTATTAATGTCACTTTTATATATCTTCCTAGAATTGCTCTAAGTTATAAATCCCCAAATTTAATTACATTTATCATTTAATGACATATATACACTGCCACACGTGATAGTATAGTTCCAAGACTCATGTGATTTAATGACATTTTAGTTAGTTCTGAAACCCTTGATCAAGAGTTCTATTCTCCTCTCATAGAATTCTTTTTTTAATATATTAAAAAAAATGTGATACTGTTGTGATAAATGGTATTATTCATTCCATAAAAATTATGTTCTTGAATCATACATATTTAGATTTTTCAGTCAACGACATTTTGAAATATTGTTACTATAATTTTGGTTTCAAACTTTCAAGGAAATCACAAACATTTTCTTACCTTTTACAACTTTGGTCTTGATAACTCGGTACTGCGTGTCCATAGAAAAATTTTTTTTCGCAGTGACACATCAAAAGTTAGATATTTATTTACTGCCTCCTCTTGGTCACAAATATTATGTAAATGAAACTAAAACAAGAGTAGTTTACCCGAATTAGCAGAAACAAAACGCTTGAACAATTCAAAACAGAAGACCATTATTATTTAATTTATTGGATGAACATATATATTACATATATAACTAAAGCAACTCTTCATCCTTATTCATTGTGTCTTCTGTTCAGTTTATTAGCATGATCTGGTGCATACACTTAGTTATTGGCATTAGGATCGAGTGTGAAACCGCCCTCAAGAACAAGAGTGATTTCAATGCCTACGCCAACACCCACGGACGACTGGATGCGTAGGTTAGTCGACACTAGACGTCCGGTGGATGGCAGGGAAGGGTCGCATGTCGAGAGCGGAGTTTGAACAATTAGTTGCAAGCTATTTGTCAGTGCAGCAAGGAGAGTTTTTTGATCAACTTGTAAACGGATTGTATACGTTCCGGTCGAACTAGTGATTGTACTGGCCACCACAACTCTTGTTAATCCTATTTGCCTTCGCAACTCGACCACAGCACCTATGTACATAAACAATGTCTTGATGATCAAGTAAACGTGTTGAAGACTACTGGATTAGTTCTGTTTATGTAGACTAACGATGTTCAGTTTATGTAGACTAACAATCAGTCTCCAATCTTATCTAAATGTTGTCAACTAAATTTTAGACTCATCTCCAGTTGGATAAAAAAACACTATTATTAAAAGTAGGTTGGTTAAAAGGAAAAAAAAAATGCTTACCAACAAAAGGGTGTGTAGCCGTGCCGTTGACGCCAATACCACCGTTAGGAGTGCAAAATAAGGTACCATTCGTGTTCAATGTCACACCCGACCCCAATAAGGTGGCCGACCCGAGTTGAACTGCGATTGCAATAACAAACAAGAAGATCAGAAGAGAATTTTTGGAGGCCATGTTTTCTTTGAGGTTAATGTTGCTATATTTGATGTTGAGTGACCTGCAAATTAAGGCCCAAGGTGCATTCTATTTATAGGACAAGATTAAGGAGAATTTACATCATAATTTATTTATGAAAATAATGTCAAATGTCTCCTCCTCCTATTGCCTAGTAAAAACAGTTTCCCCTTTGCAAGTATGAGAATTTTACAATGAAATCAATAGGATAGGATTTGGCAGTGCTATTTCGATATAATAAATAAGCTAAAAATATATTGGTTCGAGGTTTTCTTTTCCTTTCTTTTTCTTTGCATGTAATTTATAAACCGATTTTTCTAGAAAAACAATGTTAGTATGCATAGAGAGCTTGTATAGTTAAAAAAATACAAGAAACCAATAGTGTTTTTTCATTAAAAACACAGTGGTTTCTTGTGTTTTTACAACAATTCAAGCTCTGTAACTGTACCGACACTGTTTTTATAAAAAAAACCTATTTATAGACAAGTTAAAAAAGGCTTTGTTAGCGTCCGTTGACTAAAATCCTTTTTTTTTCCTGCCCACGATGGGGCTGAAAAATGCTGGGTTCCATGGATTTATAAAAATGAAAATTATGATGAATTATATATTTCTGTTTTCCACACACATTTGGATGTATTATGGGGGATTATAGTTTGTGATGTCATGAGATTTATGAAATACCTCCTCTTCAATCACCATATGTGATTATAAATTCTCCCATTTCTTGGATTTTTTTCACGTAAAACTAAATATTTACACTACTATTTACTTTTGTAGTTATTTTTCATTCTCATTATAAATTCTCGTGATCATTGGTTAAAATTGCCGCTTATATCAAGTTATAGAAAGTCGTACAACAAAAAAAAAAACTTGCTACAATTTTTTTAAAGACAGTCGATATGATATTGATCTATTGATCACATGATAAATTTTTAGCTCTGATATGAATACTATTATGACATCTGTATGAATGATGTTGTTGCATGTATGTACACCTACAAATATATACAGTCATGTGGTGTGCGTACGTGCAACAATTTCGCCATATGAATGAGTTCTAGAAAATTTTCAATTGACATCATTTTTTTTATTAAAAGCTATATTGCTACCTATGTATTTGTACAAGTGCTAATTGGAATATTTTTGCTTGTAGTACCATATCATATTCCTAAAAGTATTTCTTTTTTATTTAAAAAAATTATCTTGTTAGTTGTGATCATATGTTCATGAAATTAAGCGCATTTAAGTTCATAATTTTGGGTTTGAATGTTAACTTAGAAATTTTAGTTCTACTCTACCAAGGTTTTAAAGAGTAGATCTCTAGTTTATGTCGCGCTTCTTAGTTCTTAAATAAATCTTTACTGTGCTCTTTCATTTTCAACATGGTATCATGATGATAAAAGAAAATATCATGATATTTAAAATTAATAAAAAGTTTGGCCATTGCCAGCTTTGTGTGAAATTTTCTTGCACAAAACACCGGATCAATTTTCTTGCATAAACACCCTATCAAAATACAAGTTTTGTCTAAGAGAGAGAGAGAGAGAGAGAGAGAGAGAGCTTGAAGAGAAAATTTTAAGTGAACAATACATATATAACCAAACAATTCAAATTTTAGATAAAACACATTAAAACAAACGAATTTACCCATTTTCTGGCAATGAGTTTAATTAATTCTAAGATGCAGTATAATAGGATTCTTTGTAAATGTGTTGTTTATAATGGCAACCATTTATAAATGGGTTGTTTATAATTGGTTTATAAATTATTACATGACATCGTTTTATTAGTTAGTTTTTTAGAAAAGTCAAAAACTGCTACTTGTCTTTGACTTTTTGAAAAAGGTAAAATCAATAAAATAATGGCACGTGACAATTTATAAACAGAGTTGTTTATAAATAGAGTTGCCAAACACATTGCAATTCTTGGAAATTTTTCTATACAAAAACTATGGTGCATGCTAAATCAGACTTATTAGGTTAGACTTTTTTCGCCAAACATTTTTTCCAAAATTATAGAATTACTCTCAAATTTTGACATAAATTGACCTGTAGGCTGTACAATCTAAGAAGAAAACCAGTTTTTCTATAGAACTCCAAAACAAAACTGGCAAGTTAAGCAAATAATTTTATAAAATGTTACATGTACTACTGCTTCTACCAATACTAGTACTATATATGCTGCTATATAGTGGTTTCGACGATAAAATCAGAATACGGAGACAGGAGAAAGAAAGTTGGAATGGGAAAGGAGGAGATCTGGAAAGGACAACAAATAGATAGCCATATATGACAATTTGGGCCATGTATATAAGCATGTATAAAATGACCGAGTATGACAAGTCCGAACCGGACCAAACCAGTTGGTCCTAGTCCGGCTGGGCTTTAACTTTAAGAAGTCAAGGTTTCTGCCTAAAATTCAAAGCGCAAATAATTATGGTTTGGTCGCAATTTCAAAGTAAAGCCCAAAAAGCCCGAAAACCTGAATAGTGCACCCAGTATTTTACATTTGCCCCAACTTTAAATCTATGTGTTGACATGTAATGGGAAAAGTGGCAAAGATTAAGAAGGGGATAAATTCCTAAAGATAATCTTGAAAAGAATAATGTAGATCACAAATCATGTATCTTTGCATCTTAATTTAAAAAAAAAATGTTGTTTGAATATAAAGTTGTAGTGTAGTTGCTACATAGCGGTTATGATTAGCTTCGTATTTCCTCTTAGATGACATAGATTTAAAGTTAATAAAATAGTTGAGCCAATATACATGATAATTAATTGGATACACAAACTAGATAAGTTGGGTGGTAATAGCACGAAATTTATGAACATTGATTTTCTAACGTAGAATATGTATAATAAGAAAGACTCTCATATACGTATGAGAATTGTTTCTTTCATTTTTATATTTGAAAATAAACGTTCATTTGTAATATACATGTGATGTTTTCGGCATTTAAATGTGTTTCTTTCTCATATTTAGGCATTTGAATTTTTTTTACAAACCGGAAAAGCCCGGGTTATTGCCCTAATTTGAACCAGGACTGAAACAGAAGGGACTTACTGTTATGAGGTCCATATATAACCAAACCAAACTAAAAACAATCGGCCCAATATTAGTCTTTTCAAAACCCAAAACGCACACCACATACATTGGTGTGATCATCTATTCAGTTTGTACAACTAGCGGTACTTACAGATTTTAGTCTAGTCTCGTAGGTTAAGTACTAAATATGCACTTAGAAGTCACAACTTCAGCAAAAACATATTCAAAACACCTGTTAGAAAATTTTACTAAGGTACAAGGGAAAATGGAATTATTTTGAAAAATATTATTTTTTTAAATAAAGGGGAAAATTAGAGCATAGACAGAGAGAAATATTTACCTATCATGTTTTCAATTCCTTTCAATTCGACAAGTAGGATGTTGTTTACTAGTACTAGTTTTAGGGATAACAGAAAAACATTTTAAACATAAAGAAAAATAGCAATATCAAAAACCATCTATCAGATGAATCAAATATTACACCATCTGTATGTGTATAGGTAAATATTAAAATTCTGTCAACAGACATGTGTTGTATATAGTAAGAACATGAATTAAAAATAAAAACTAATACATAAATATAATTCTATATAGTTCATAAGCGATGATTATATATGATATAACCATTAAAAGAAAAATTCCCATCAAAATTCCTATATCACTGCCTTGTACATTCAGAGAACGGCCGCCTATGGCCGTCAAATTCAAAGAAATTTGTTGAACTCCATCCAAACCTCCAAATAATAATCTAAAATAAACACAAAAAACCATTGTCAGAAACCAACAATCAAATCAAAACACAACATGAATGAGTGAAATTTGTATGACATCTACTTGAATATACATATGGCTGCAAGAAAGAAAAAATAAATTAGCAATACAAAATAAACCCAGCAAGATGTTTTGATGATATATAAATAAGTACCAATTAATTCCAATAAAATGATGTATGTCTACCTATACTTATTAGCCCCCATATGAGAATAAAACGTACAGGAACAACTTAAAAATGGTAATCAATACTTTCACCATCAACTTCAGGGAATATAGTAATTAATTAAATAGTTATTTACAAGACATTGAAGACAAAGAACCCGATCAAAGTGGATCAAAGCGTCACTTGGTGCCATAAGACTGAGAACTTGATAAAACGAACCACTTAACATTCATTAGCAAAATAATGGAAATAGTTCTAAATCAATGTATTACTTTTAGAAAACAATGAAAACTTTTGTAGTGAAATAGAAGGATGGATCTAGTAATGATAATTTTACTATTTAAGAAAATATGTCTGCCTAATTAGTCTCTAATAATCATCAATCAAATAAGAGTGAATAGATATAAACTGTCTCCAGCACACTAGAAACCATAATTAAGTGTGGAAGTTCTAAAAGAAAAATATTCCAAAAATCTTCTATAATTCAATCATCAACAATTCATACCGGAAAAAAGAACTATTTTAACATGGCTGAATAATAAAACCAATGAAAAGTTCATTCACCCCATTTTGGCACAAAACCAAGAAAAAAAAGGAAAATTCTTTGAATGAGAAATCAACTTATGTCAATATCTAACCAATAATATGCATATATAACTCACGTTGGTTTATCCGTGGCAATCCAACTCGAGTATCATCCATCATCACCATTCCGTATTATAATCAATTCTTTGGAAGATATTGAAATAAAAATCTTTCCTGTTTTCTATCAAACAAAACTTTCTACACACATCCAAATTCAGCAATCTCAAACAATCTCAATTAACATCTCATCTCATATCAATAAATCAACCAAAAAATACAATCTTTTTGGGTTGCTTATTTAATTTCCATATAATAAAATCCAGAAAGAAACTTATATGCATAGCACATGGCACACACGGAGACAATTAATTCGGGGAAAAAAACCACAATTTCATATTATTCGAATTAAAATATCATACATAAATTACCTCATAATAAATTGGAAAAAAAGTGGAAATCTACCAAATATATCAATTTCACTAATCGTTGGAAGGAAGAATTATATGAAAATTAGGAACCTTACCTCGGATAAACTTGAGCTAAATCATATCAATTAAAAAAAATTGATTACAAGTAAATCCGCCTAGTGCACAAGATTTCGATTTATATTAAGTGTTTGAAAAGAAATGAATTACCAAAATTAGTTGGGATGAGATTAGGAAAGATGAAGCTCGTTTTGGAAATGTTTGAATAAAAAACTCAAATAAAGGGGCAGCCAATTGGAAAAAAGGCACTAATTTTATTGTATAAAAGGTGCATGAGAATTATGATTTGCTAAAAATGTGTTCAGCTAAACAATTAATAAATATAACATAAAAAAAAATCAATCAAATGGCTTATGACACCATATGATGGCTTATGGTGCCAACTTTTTGGAGGGAAAACCAAACCCATAAATTATCTCTCTTTATATATATATAGAGAGAGAGAGATAAGATTTGTATGTGAGTCATTAGCAGGAAAGGCTTTACGAACATATGAAAGCAACTCTTCGTCTTTTATTCATTTTGTCTACTACTCAGTTTGTTGGAATTTTGTTTAAATCAAAACATAAGGTGTTTTGGTTTGTGGAAGTAGAAGGAACAAATAGAAAGAAGAAGAAAAAGATAATTATGCAGCCGGACATGTTGATACTGTGCGGCCGTACAGTGTATAGAAATGAAAGGCAAAAGCCTTCTTTGGAGCCGTACACGCCTGTGAGACAGCAACTCGGGCCTTCATTTTCTGGCACCAATTTGGGTTTTGACGTGTCCCTTCACCCAAAAAAATGATATCCGTTTGGTGAAAATTCTTGGATATCTATAAATAGGATATAGGTTTCTAGTTTTATCAATCATTCTAACATCCAAACTTACTAAGATCAAAGCAATGAAAGTCAAATTCTTAAGTGTTCATCAAGTTCTTCAAGTTCTACCTTCTTGCTTGGTGTTGAACTTGGTAAAGGCTTGATTAATCCTCGAAACTTCTTATCGGTGGATGAAGCAAGCAATCTCCAAGATGAGAGGGTTACAATAAATCACTTTAGGAAAACAATTTTGCTACGTGCTCAAGCCTCTGGTAATTTTATTCCATCTTTATTTTATGATTATTTTATGCTGTCTGTTCTTTCTTTTGCTGCGTGTTCTTCTCTCTGCATTGTTTTCATTTTCAGATTCCAAGTTTAGTGATTATTTCCAAACACAGTTTACAGCCATGATTCGGTACATATACTTAGTGATTGATGTTAGGATTCAGTGTGAAACCGTCCTCGACGGCAAGAGTGATGGTAATGCCTCCGCCCTGAAACAAGGTTGATTGGTGGATGCGCAGCTCTTTCCACGCTAGACGATGTCTAGGGGATAGCAGGGTAGGGGCGCATTGTGAGAGCGGTGTTTGAACAATTAGTTCCTATCCATTTGTCAGTGCAGCAATTAAAGTTAATCAACCCATCAACCTAGCTACCACAACTCTATCGATGTGCCTGCGTAGCTGGACCAGAGCGCCTATGTACATGTACATCAAAAAATTTATCGTTCAACGGGCGAAGGTTTAGACCACTCGAGTAGTTCCATTTACGTAACTAAAGATTAGTCTCCAACCTTATCGGCAACTTTACAATGGGAGAGCCATGGGTTGATATGTATAAATATCTAGAAACATTCATTTATCTAATGTTGCCAAGACGAATCTCCAGTTTAATTAAAAAGCACTATTCTTTAGAGTGTTTCCTAAGAGGAGTAGAGAGGAAAAAAAAAAAAAGAAAAAGAAACTCACAGGCCGGGGAAAGGGTGTGTATCCATGCCGTTGACGCCAATACCGTCGTTGGCAGTGCAATATATATGATGCCACTCATGTTCAACATCACGGGCACGGTGGCCAACCTGAGTTGGAGGGCAGTTGCGATATAAGAGACAAGAAGATTGAAAGAGAAGTTTTGGGGGACATGTTTTCTTTGAGATTAATGTTGGTGTTGAGTGATCTGCAAATTAAGGGCGAAGTTGCGTTCCTATTTATAATAGGACAACATTAAGGAGGCTTTTACACCAGAATTTATTTATTTATGCAAGTTAATAATGTCAAAAGTCTCCTCCTCCTATTGCCTAATCAAAACAGTTTCCTCTTCGCAAGTACTAGAGATTTTACAATGAAATCAACAGGGATAGGTTTTGGGAGTTTTAGTGTGCTACTTTGATATATATATATATATATATATATATGTAAAAGCTAAACATAGATGAGTCCCTTTACAGAATCAATACTGGCGTTTTATTAATGTATCAATAGAGTTATAAAATACAAGAAATCATTGGTGGTTTCTAAAACCATTGGTGAAACCACCAATGGTTTTTTACATCTTATAACGGTATTGGTACATTGAGAGAACCCATTATTGCTTCTTTAGAAAATTTAAAACATAGATTGGTTTGAGTTTTAATTATTTTTTCTCTTTTCCATGTAATTAATAAACAAGTTGACGAAGGCTTTGCTAGAGTTGTTGACTTGAATAATGAATCTATTTGTTCTGATCGGCCTGAAAAATACTTGGTGTGATGGAATTAGAGAAAAACAATAATTATGATGAATTATACATATATATGTATAGATATGGTTTTTTTCCAAACACATTCGGATGTATTATTCGGGGTTTTATAGTTTGTGGTGTCATGAGATTTATGAAATACCTCTTCTCATAACCTGTGTAGCCGCACAGTACAACACTGTGGGGCCACGCTGCAGAGAAGCGCAATTTGGAAGGGTAATTAGCTGAAAACGTCCATATTTTTCAATTTGATTGTGTAATCATCTCTACCTTTCATTTTCTGGCAAAATCATCTTTACCTTTACATTTTTTTTGATGAAATTGGTTCCCACCTTCACATTCCGTTAAATTTCTCCTTTAACAAAAAGCTTAAGCATCACCTCTAAAATTTGCACCACAAGAAAAGGAGCCAACACCAACGGAAAATTACCAACGCTCAGAATTCTATCGCTACTTTCAACAGATTAACAACCGATTAGCAACAGATCTTGATATATAATTTTATTTATATGATATATGTAATTCCCAACGGAATTACCGACAGAAATATTCCGCTAGTATAATTCCATTAGAAATCCGTTGGCAATGAATAATAATCAAATTAATTATGAAACCAATTATAAAAATTCCAACGTATTTTTCTGTTGGTATTAAAATAAAATAATTATATAATATAACGTAAAAGTTTTGGTTAGCAATTTGGTTGGTAATGCCACTAAAAATTTTCAATTTTCCCACTGAATATGTCTAAAATTTGAAGCAAAAAAACCAAAGTTTTGTAAACAAATCCTAATTCCTCTCCACCGCAACTTTGGTTTATCTCTTTCTCCTCGTCTTTGATTCTCTGTTCATCCCCCTGCCAGATTAGAGCAACCCTCCCCTCCTCTGACTCTGGCGACCGATCTCCACTACAAGAAGTGAGCCCTGTTGGAGCGCCAAAAAGGGGAGCGAGATAAAAGTCACTCTTAAAATGGACTCTACAATGCTATGGCTAACTTGGCTGATCCTAAAGATGGTGACGTCATTTAATTAGGTTTAACGCCCCATTTATCTCCTCATATGGCCCTTCGTCTCCTTCCCTCTCCCGTGCCGCCATCACTCCTCGTCCATGCCGCTAGTCACCATCTCTCAGATCCCCTTGTAGATGACTGCTCCGTCACTCCTCTCTTCGATTTCTACGGGTAAAGCTTCTTTTCTTTTCTTTTTCTCGGATTATTTTTTCTGAATTTTGTTTGTGGTTCTTCTCTTTAAGTAGCAGCTACCCATCGTCTCTCTCAGATCCTCCTCGTAGATGACTTATCGCCTCTTCTCTCTTCGATTTCTACCGGTAATGCTTCTTTTCTTTTTTTTTCCTGGGATTAAATTTCTGAATTCTATTTGTGTCTTCTCTTTTAGTAGCTGTGTCATAGAGCCCCATCTCTTCTTTCCCTTTCTCACTCTGAATGATGTCCTTTCTTCAGGCCCGCCTATTTCTCAGATTGTTGACGACGAGTTTGGTATGCTGTCCTTCTTTTCCCCAAGTTTAATTAGCTTTTGCATCTGATTTTATTGCCAAAGACCTTCCAAATTCGTAATCCTCTTGATAGCACCTACAGTCTCATTGTTTAGCAGAATTAAAGATTCCACAACAGTGGAGCTATTGGCAGATTGGTTTGTCAAGACTTTTCTAGAGTTTCAATTTCTTCATTGAAGATATTAGATATCTAGCAATCTGCCATTAATCAAGGTAAATCTTTTAGTCATTTTTTTTTCTTGGGTTTGATTTTATATTAATATTCAAGTTTGGTGTTTTAACTGTGTATTAGGATCTTGTAATTCTATTAAACACGAGGATTTTATAGGTGTATATTTTAGTGGAAGGGGTTTAATGAGATAAAGATGTTTAGACTTTAGTTTAATGCCTACAATTAATGATATAAAATACTAAATATAAATTAGGCTTAGAGTCAATGAATTTAACTTGTAGAAGAAAACTTAGAGGTGACTAACTGGGTGAATTATTAACACTTGCTATATTTGTAACTTGCTCATAAATTTAATACTTGTATCATTTTCTTAATGTAAGATACTCTTATTAGATACAAGAAAAGAAAAGAGGCAGAGTCAATGTACTTGTGATTCTTGTATTACTAGAAATGATTGTTTTACTATTGACAAGAAAGATTTGGTTTTAAAGAGTTCTCAATTGTGGTATATTGTTGATAATATGAGATTTTTCACTTTGTGAGATATTGAAAATTTTCACTATTAGAAACTTTTAATTCTTGTGACTTGTAGTTAAAAAGTGAGAGGTCTTTTATTTAACCACTACTAGAAGCTAGGTCATATTACTCACAAAGGATCCAACTTGAGGCTTAAAAGGTTTGTAGTCTGGTTTACAAGTTCTACTTTGTCAAAGAACTTTGGGATTTTTCTTCATGGGAGGAAATATTGCCTACTAAACATGCTAAAGTATATCACAGTCTTCTTGTAACTACATTCAACATTGCTGAATAAAACACAGACATGTTAATATATTTTTATTGATAGCCACTAGAGGTTTCACTTTATATTTTTGCAGAACACAGAAATGATTTTGCAAGGTCAAGCACGAGTCAACATGAAAGGACACATTTCTATCTGACATGGATATTAGAATTTGTGTGTATTTGCTGTTTTCTTCGAGATTTTGTTGTCTATAGTTCTTGAAATTACTGTGAATTGGTGGAAGTAAGTTATCTAGTCTATGCTTCAAGTTCTTTTATTCTCTATTTCCGAAATTCTCTTTGTTCCCTCTATGGTTCTTTGAATAATTTGTTTGATTTTTGTATTTGCACTACTTGTTTTCAAGTACCTCTTTGTTTTATTTTTGTGTTTGCACGATCTTTGTTCCTCTTTATTTAATAATAGGTATATTTCTCACTATTTTTTTTTAATCTCTAATTGCTTTATGGGATTCTCTTAGTTGTGTTCCCATAATTAAAAAGCTTTTGCATTTAGTCACCAATTGCCTGGATGTCCTTTCATATCTTTATACAAAATTAGTCACTTTGTCTGAGGAGTACTTCAGGTTGTTACGAAAGATGATTATATGGTTTGCAAATTAAAAGAGTTGGGCATTTCTGTTGTTGAACAATGTGCCAAGGTCTGCCAACAAGGTTTATTCTCTCTTAAATATAGTGTGGATTTCTCAATTTGAAATATAGGAAAAGTTAGGTGCTATTTATATTCAAATGATGTAAGTCCTGTTGTGTTTTTTTATGTGATGTTTTATATGTCAAATTTCTTAACTGACTGTTGCCTTTATTTTCACTTTGTTGTTGATGATTACCACCAGTATTTTTTTTTTATCAACTATTGTGCATGCAATTGATGAGTTATATGGTCAAGTTTTAAAGAAGCTGCCATGGGCTGATCTATAGTTTGCCAAGGTAATCTTTGCATTTAGTTTGTTTTCTCTTTTCCCAACTTTAATATAAAAATTCATTTCAAAAAGTATGCTCGAATTTTCTGTTGTTACAATGTCATTTTTTTTTAACATTGTGACTTGTTGGCTTCAGCAACTCATTGGATAAGTCAGAATATATTACTTGTATCAATCTTATTTGTTAATTTTATTTGTTTTATATTGGATATGCTATGTCCTTCAGGGAAATTTGTTGACATGCTGAAAATTTGCCTTGCTACGTGGGTGAATCCAGTGGAAGTTGTAGCATAATCGAGTCATTTAATAGGTATTCTTTTTGAGAACCTTGTTTACTTTTTGAGCATGTGAATGTATGTGTGTTATAATTCTTTTGTAGAAGATTATTTTATGTAACTATTGATGTAATTTCTATGTAATAGTCAAGATAAGTTGCTCATTTTGATTAGGCTGATAAAGCTCTGTTTAAAGATGCTTACTTGCCATCTTGACTTGCTTTACTAGTCTCATATTTACTTGGGTGCAGGTGGTTCTTTAGTTGGATGAAACTCTGTTTTGTGCATATGAGACCTATTTACTCTGGTTAGTCTAGCCTTACTGCAACATTTTGGGCATTTTGCTTATAATCACTAAAAATGCTTATGAAGGAAATTTCTATTGACAAATTAGACTAGCCTTACTACAACATTTTGGGCACTTTGCTTCATGTTTCTTCAATTGCAGAAGGTATTAAGGGCTTGAACCTTGTTATTACTAAAGTGCTCACAGATTTGAACCTTGTTATTACTAAAGCATACATATCATCTGATGGGGGTTGGTTCATGGATGGTATGGATCTTCCATGGCTTGCTAAATATATGCAGAGCAAGAGTTTGGAAAATTTGGAGGATGGGGAGGGTTGGAGTGAGTTGGAAAATTTTCAACGCTATTTTGTGTTTGTCTTTGACTTTTACCAACTTCCTTACTGCCAGTTTAACTCCCAATTCACTTCACTTTTTTGGCTGCCATCAACCTCCCTGCTGCCAACCTTACTGCTGTCAAGGAAATTTGAGTCCTTTATTGGAAGACTAAAATCTCCATGACACTCACCTACTCCCCTTCTGCATATTTGTAGATTATGGATAAGGAGAGTCAAGCGGCGTGGAATCATCATTTAGCTGTGGACAGAAGATGGAAGCAAATAGTTGTAATAGTGATTTAGTTTGATTTATTCTATCTAGGTGATTTAATATGAGTATTGTACTTATGAACCTCAGCTTTAATTCAGCCAAATTATTTTTGTTGAAAATCCACTTGCAATTTAGTTGATTACTTGATTTATGCACAATAAGATTTTACTTTCATCTTCTATAATTACATAATAATGTAGTAATTTTTTATTTTATTATTTTTTTTTAAATTTGTAGTTGGGATTACCAACTGAAATAGCAATGATAGTTTGTTAGTAATCTGCAATGGAATTGAAGTTGTTGGTAATTTGCAACATAAGAGATCGTTGGAGATTTTGTTGCTATGTAATTTCGTTGGTAATTTTCAAACGGAGAAAGTTGTTGGCAATCCGTTGGAAAATTATCAACGAGACAAATTCCGTTAGTAATTTTATTGACGGAGTTTTATCAACGGAATTTACTAACGGAAAAAAGTTTGTTGCTAACAGTGTTTTCCAACCAAAATTCTAGTATCACTAACGGAAAGTTTCCTTAGTGTTTGCCCCTTTTCTGGTAGTGTTGCAAGGTTATTTCCTAAGACTTGATTACTCCTACAAACTATTTCCTAAGTAAGCCTCATGTACTCAATCCCGTGGCGGCAAATATCGTTTGAGGATAGTGGATGGAATTCGTGTTTTACCCTTCCAACTTGGTGGAAATCGGTGGTATCCGCCCTAGTTGTTTTGTCTTGTACTTCATCCATATTTTCCAACAGTTATTGCCATGGGTACCAAAAGTTATTAAGTCAGCAAAAAATACAATTGGTACAATTTTTTTGTTGTTTATTTCCTCTATTTACTTGATACAATATTAATATGCCGTTATGACACTTATATAGGTGACGTTACTACATGTATATACACTATGTGAATATATGTAGTTATGTGGAATGTATAAATGCAGTCATATCACCATATGAATAAGTGCTAGAAAATTTTCAAATGATCATATCATTTTTAATTAAAATCTATATCGCTAAATGTGTGTATTTGTTCAAGTGTTTGAAATATTTGTATGATAGCGCGCATTTTCGTAAAAGTAATTCTTTTTATTTCAAAGTTTATTCTTGTGATGAGTTGTGATCATCTAAGTTCATGAATTTGCGCTTCTTAAATCATTACTATCATCTTTCACTTTAAGCCGTTTATATGTACAAAGCGTGGATGAATGCTTACTCCAGGTATAGATTAAATACCAAATTGGTAGTATGCTAAATGATTTCAGTATAAAACATTTATAATTATATTTTTCATAATGTGAATCTGGTTGTAGAAGGTGGAAATGAGATGAATCTGGTTTACGATCCAAAGAATTTGGCTCGTGCTTATACGACTTGTTGACTTCTTGTGATCTGGAGACCTATTAAATTTGCAACTATGGAATCCCAACGTTGGTTCTCATTTTGAGTTTTGACATGAGACACTGACCTTTGCGAATGGGAATTCCTGGTCATTGGATCATTTTGTTCTTTGCCTGGGATTCATTTGTACTTTGTCTTGGAAGGAAAATACTATTTCTAGGTTAATTTTACAGAATGGAATAAATTCACAATCTTACAAATGTGTACTGTGTGATTAGGGAAAAATAATTTGAGGATACGATAGTTAATTTACTTTATTTTATAAAACATTACATAAATGATTAATTACCTATAAATAGCGGAACTCATCTTGAAAATATCCACCTCTCTCTCTGGCTTCAATTGCTTTGTTGGCACCTGATTTTGTTTTATTGGACAAATTTCAGCTGCTCATGTCAAGGGTATGTTTCACCATGATTATTAGGTCATGGGAGGAAAATAAAAAGGGGAAAAGTATATCTCCATATTTTGAGTTACTGAATTAAAGTATTCTCAATGTGTTAATTTCACCTATCATCCTCAAATTTTGGCGTTTGTATCGGTTGGGTTGCCAATCTTTTTTTCCAACTATATCCTTACATTAAGATGTAGCGGTGCCATTGACACCAGCAAAGGGCGTGTAGCGGTGCCATTGACGCCAATACCGCCGTTGGGAGTGCAAAATATGGTGCCACTCGTTCTCAATGTCACAGGCTGCAGGAAGGTGGCCGACCCAAGTTGAACTGCGAGTGCAATACCAAACAAGACGATCAGAAGAGAAGTTTTGGAGGCCATGTTTTCTTTGAGATTATAATGTTGCTATATTTGGTGTTTGAGTGACCTGCAAATTACGGGCCAAGGCGCATTCTATTTATAGGACAAGATTAATGAGAATTTTACATCATAATTTAATTATTTATTTATGAAAATAATGTCAAATGTCTCCTCCTCCTATTGCTTAGTAAAAACAGTTTCCTCTTTGCAAGTATGAGAATTTTACAATGAAATCAATAGGATAGGTTTTGGCAGTGCTATTTCGATATAATAAAGAAGCTAAAAATATATTGGTTTGAGGTTTTCTTTTCTTTTTCTTTGCATGTAATTTATAAACAGATTTTTCTATAAAAACAATGTTAGTATGCTTAGAGAGCTCGTATAGTTGAAAAAATACAAGAAACCAGTAGTGTTTTCATTAAAAACACAGTGGTTTCTTATGTTTTTATAGCAATTCGGGCTCTGTAACTGTACCGACATTGTTTCTTTAGAAAAATCTATTTATAGACAGGCCGACAAGGCTTTGTTAGCGTCCGTTGACTAGAATCTTTTTATTTTCACTTGCTACAATTTTTTTAAAGATGGTTATATGATATTGATAACAAGATAAATTTTTAGCGCTGATATGAATACGGTTATGACACCCGTATGAGTGATGTTGTTGCATGTATGTACACTTGTGAATATATACAGTCATGCGGTGTCCTTGCATGCAGCAATATTGCCAAATGAAAGAGTGTTAGAAAATTTTCAATTGACATCATTTTTTTTTATTAAAAGCTATATTGCTACCTATTTATTTGTGCAAGTGTTAATTTGAATATTTTCGCTTGTAGTACCATAGCATATTCCCAAAAGTATTTCTTTTTTATTTTAAAAAAATTATCTTGTTAGTTGTGATCATCTGTTCATGAATTTAAGTGCATTTACGTTCATAATTTTGGGTTTGAATGTTTACTTAGAAATTTTAATTATACTTTATCAAGGTCAATAATCTAAAGAGTAGATCTCTAGTTCATGCCGCGCTTCTTAATTCTTAAATAAATCTTCACTGTGCTCTTTCATTTTCAACATGGCATCATGATCATAAAAAAAATCACGACGCTCTTCCGATTTAATAAAAAGTTTGGCCATTGCCAGCTTTGTGTGAAATTTTCTTGCATAAAACACTCGATCAATTTTCTTGCATAAACACTCTATCAAAATACAAGTTTGGTCTCTCATGAGAAAGAGAGAAATTGAAGAGAAAATTTTTTAATGAACAGTACATATATAACCAAACAATTCAAACTTTTAGATAAAACACATTAAAACAAAAAAAAACTTACCCATTTTATGGTAATGACTTTATTTAATTCTAAGATACAGTATAGTAGGATTCTTTGTAAAGGGTTGTTTATAATGGCAACAATTTATAAATGGGTTGTTTATAAATTAGTTTATAAATTATTCCATAGCATCATTTTATTAGTTACTTTTTTAGAAAAGTCAAAAACTACGACTTAATTTTTTACTTTTTGACTTTTTGAAAAATATGAAATTAATAAAATGATGTCATATGACCATTTATAAACAGATGTCATATGACCATTTTAAACTAATAAAATGTGTGATATGAAGAATGTGTAAAAATCTGTTGTTGCTGTTTCTCTGTTTTTTCAATTTTGCTGCTGGCATTTTTCTTCTTTATTAGGATTATTTTGTGTTAGTTCTGCCGAGGCCATTTGCTGCTCCCATGAACATTTGTTGTGTGACATGAAGAAGTGGAAATGATATTTGGTTTCATGATGTGATCTCGGAGAAAGGGTTTTATTTTTCGATGAATATGTTGTAATTATGCAATCTTGATTTTTAGGCACTGAGTTTTTTTTTTGGGCAATTAAATATCTAATATTAAAGGGTGCCTAATTTGTTTCCAATTGTGATCAGTTGTAGTGAATGTTTGGAGATTTGATGGATATTTGAATTGTGATGTTATAATAAAACAATTGTTGTGTGACATGAAGAAGTGAAAATGATATGGGGTTTCATGAAGTGTTATATGGAGAAAGGGCTTTATTTTTCGATGAATATGTTGTAGTTATGCAATCTTATTTTTAGGCAGTGAGTTTTTTTGGTTTTTTGGGGCAATTAAATATCTAATCTTAAGGGGTGCTTAATTTGTTTCCAATTGTGATCAGTTGTAGTGAACGTTTGGACATTTGATGGATATTTGAATTGTGATGTTGTAATAAAACAATTGTTAAATTAGTGGTACGTACAATTATCTATAAAGTGGAAATCATAATCAAAATCAAACAATGATTTAGGATAGGTTAAAGTCTTTTATTTATTCAAAGTAAATATAATTCTGCCCCTTTAATTTGCCACGGTAACCAACTTTTCATGTAATTCTCATGAGGTTAATTGGTGGAGATTCTAAGAGAGGGTGAATCAAAATTTAAGCTGTTCTTACCAAATATAACTTCTTGTTACCAAATTCGGGTGGAAAAGTATAGAGTGTTTATATAGAAATGTGAAAATTATTTTTCTATAGAAATTATATGTTTGGTATTGTTTTCTGACTTGATGACTAAGATGTTTGCCCTCATTTAGGGTTTATATTTATTTCTTCTCCACTTTTTTTTTTTTTTCTCTCCAGGAAGGGGAAGAAGGGGGGAGGAAGGGAATTATCTGGTTGATATTTTTGAATATCCATTCCTGTATTTCCTTTCTAAAGAGGTGATAAATTATTCATTTTTGTATGTGTTTTTCCATCATAATGTTTGCATATATCCTATGCATCAGGTTATCGCAATATACAGGAGGGGTTTGCATGATTATGTGTACAACAAGAAAACTGAGGAAAAAGTCCATAAAATTTTTGGAATAATTAGTTCTAAAATGATTGAAGTGATATGCTACAATGATGCATGTGAAAACTTAATTATTTGTATGCAGTTTTCCAAATCCTGCTATGAACCAAGAGTGAAATGTTTATGTGATTTCTGCCATGGCCTTCTTCTTGGTTAACTTAATATGTTAGTGGGTTCTTGCCCATGACTGTTGTAATATGTATGCAGGAGTGAAAAATGTTGACGAATACTGGGATTTGTCATAGTTGTAGGAGTCTCGAACACTTCTATGATGCATGCCCATACAAGAGGAAGTGCCCTAAATCTGCCACAGGCACTCAAAGATGGTTGGTGACGAAATTTGGGAAAAACAAAGGAAGGCTTTTCTTTAACTGCACTGAATGTGATTACTTCAAATGGGACAATGGTGACGGTAGTAGTAATGGAAGTCGGGATGCAACTAATGAAGGGCAAGTTGTAAATGAAGGTGTTAGCCAACTTGTTGACATGTTTGCACGTGCAACAATGGCCGAAGGTGGGAAGATCACATTAAAATTGACAATTCCATATGACATGAAGAACAAAGAGCAAGAATAAGGCCTAAATTTTAGTTATTTGTAGTAATTATGCTTGCTTTGTAATATTTTTATAAACATATTTGTCCTTCGTACATGTACTTGTTCAGGACTGTGGCGTTTGCTTGACTAATGTTGTGCATGGAAGATCTTCCCTTGATTTCATTTTATTGTTTTTTACTTGATTATGTGCACCAATTACGTTTCGAATAAGGATATTGTGTACTTGGGGCTAGCAGGGAGGTTTTTGTTATTGGGACTCGTGAGTAGCACGATCTGATTCGATTGCTTCATTGCGTTTAACTCGATTAATGATTGCAACAATGATAAGTTATAGAGAAGTTTGGGTCAAAGAAGAAGGGGGGAAAAATTTGACAGTGTCTCCTTTGTAATGTAATATTGATCTTCCCTTCCTGTGAACAAAGTAATGTAACGAACTAACTTTTATGTAGAACCGTTTGGATGTCATAAATGCACCCATTCAAACTTGAAATGCTTAGCAACAGTACCAACACGTAATACAAATGATAATACCAAGAATGTACAGAAAAAGTCACTTGCAATAATGTAAAGTTACACCCTAATGGGAAATGACTAGTGTCTGAAACATCCTCAAACACAAATTACAAACCAAATATTAGAGGTCATAATACACAATGCTCGAAATCCCGGATTTTTGACCCAGCGTTAACCTATTATCCGTAACCAAATATACCTCTAGAATCATGGCATGTTCGATGAGCCTACGACTGTGATGTCAACACCTTCACTACTTGCGTACCGGTGTGCCGGTGCTTCTCCATGACTGTAACTGTAATTCGGGATAAGCCCGACCCCAAAGTCAGCATCCCACACTGAATATTCCACTTGCTGCGTAAAATCAGTCAACGAGGAATAACCGTTAGATAAAGGGAAAATTTAAAAACAATCCGTTTATAAATGTAAATACAATATTTTAAAACATCCTCATTTACAAGTTCTGCAGGTGGCATCGGAATAAAAGTTTCTTGCTGCTGTTGTTCAGTTGGCTGGTCTAAACTAGTCCAATCTGTGGACATCTCCTGATCCACGGGGCGAGCTTTCTTCGACTTGGCTGGGCCCTATAAATCAATAGATCAAAAGCAAGCCAGAAATCGAATGGATGTTTTTGTTTACAAGAGTGAGAAGTAGATAGAATATACCTTTGCTTTCTTAGAACCCTTCTCTAGTGGTCCCTTTTTCCTCACTTTTCTTGGACCGCCCTTTATCCGAATATGCCTCAGATCCTTGATCATCTGAGGCCCAATGGCAATATCCGCTCTTCCTGGCTCACATCCTGGCCAACATGATTACTTGCATGCTTACCGCGCATTTCAACCATCGTAGATGATATCCACTTTTTGATATCATGACAATCAGCCTCGTCATCAACTGCCAAATCAGCTAGTTTTGAGAACTCCAGGCATAATTCGCCATATCTCTCCTGGCTTGGCGTGGCTGGCAACCTGTCGTAACTGACCTTTACCCTCGCATACATGTGTTTAAAATATTTTCTCCATCTTCTAACTATGTACTTCTCGGGCACAGAGTCAACTTCACTGTGCATTAAAACTGCAATGGCGTGTCAGCAAAGTATTGCTCTGAATTCGAACAACTGGCAACTACACTCAACATGAAGATCGCTGCTCCGGAATAATACACTCACAAGCATCTTCTTTGTGCTTCCTCCTAGGAGCTTCACTGTATCCCACACCTGATACGTGGTTCCCGTCTCTCTAACCTCGCTGGATAACAAGTCACAGTGCATCTTTCTGACTAGCTCTGTCTGGAACTCACGAAAGAGACTTAATGTGTAAACCGACTGAAATTGTTTTTCCATTTCATATATAGTGACACATGGTGCCTGTACCGAGAATGACTGACAATCCGCTTGAAATTCCTTCTAGACCTTTGCTCTGAGTGCCCTCTCATATTGCTCGACAAATCGGGTCAACGTGGTCTTAGAGTTAACATACCGTCAAAAAAAGCATTCATACTCTCACTCCACTGCGTAGTTTACATCCCTACCCAGAAAAATAGCCTCAACCGATCTGAACCCAATGCTCACAGGCCTTGTAAAGGTGAGCTAACCAAATATGCTCCTTCAAGTCGTAGTTCTCAAGCATCTTAGACCATTTCTCCTCAAACTGTACAGGGCTCTGCGAGTCATACACCACTTCGTGAACAGCAGTGAAAACAGCCTCCAGATCGGAA